>PVIY010055257.1:0-13836 GCA_004026745.1 Myrmecophaga tridactyla | reverse complement strand
TGTTTAGTATGTGTAGGGTGTTGTGTTAACATCCCATAGAGGTATCTTGCTGTTCAGAGTGGCTTGCTGGGTGGGGTGGTGGTGAGGTTAGATAAAATGCCAATTGGTCATTAAGACTCAAAGCTAAGAAAGCACTTCTGTCCTATTTAGCAGCTAAGTAGAAGTGGGGGGGGTGGGGGTGGGGGGCGGACCTGAAATTGTGAGGTATTTGGCAGCCCCCAAGGAGACAGAAGGTTTTGGGGAAGTATTTGATAATAATTATTGCACATCAGAATTTCCTATCTTTTAATCCTTACTTTGACTGGGGTATTTCATATTTTATCAGTATAGGAATGACCTTGTGCTAATGTCCAAACATGCAACTGAGCAGTAGACCTCTGCTTCTTTCATTTAAGTGCCCCTGAATTGAGATCCAGTGTCTATAATTGGGAGACTGTTATTGGCTCCCAGTGATTACTTCATAGTAAGGTAAGGTGAGCAGTAATGCTGCTTGAAGCTGTGGTTTCCAAACAAATAAGTCCTAGAATCACCTGGGAGAGCTTTTAAATGCAGATTCCTAGGTCTAGGAGACTATATTTAAAGATAAGCCAGGAGTTGGGACCAATGGCTCCTGTAGGAAAAAGTGGATTTGCTCAGGGGCATTAATCAACTTCTTCTCCTAACAGCCATGTACACTTCCATTTACAAGGATCAGTCCAATAGTAAGTTTCTGTAAGCTCTTTGAAATCAGTATGTAGTATAGTGCACATGTTTTTTGTAGCATGCCCGGTGGTACATGAAATACCTTTATGCTCTGACATGACAATTCTCAGAGAATTAAGAAAAAATACTTTATTGGCCTTAGGGAAGTTTAAACTTTATTGATGTAGCTGAACAAATTGCTTCTTGTTAGTGTCAATCAAGAAATGGCCAAGAGGATTAGGAGTAAGCAATAACTGAAACTGGCCTTCCAGTTACTAAAGCAATTATTAAGCTTTAATTTTTTAATGTAATCAATAGAATACTTATAATTTATTAAAAATAATCATAATTACCATTGGTACATTCTAAATGGGGAGAAAAAAATGTGCACAGACCTAGAGCAGGAGCAAAAGAAAATGCACTGGGGGGTGCAAGTGTAATTCAGTGGTATAATTCTCACCTGCCACACTGGAGACCTATGTTTGATTCCTGGTCCATGCACTTCCCCCAAAATAAACGAACAAGCAAAACAAACTAGCAAACAAACAAAAACAAACAAAAATTCAAAAAATGGTGCTGCAATACCATGGTACTCACATGGAAAAATAGTGAAATGTGACCCCGCCATACAGCATACAAAAAACAAAAAATGAAAAACACCAAGTAGTCTTGGAGGGAATGCTGCCGTGGGATTCACAGGACCTGGGTTCAAGCCAAGGCTCTGCCAGGTACTAGAATTATAACCCTACGCAGATCGACATACATCTTTGAGTCTATTTTATCCACTCTGCAATGAGGGGTCATTAATTATCTTTGCTTACTTTACAGGGATATTCTCAGGAATAAGGGAATATATGTCAATGGTCTTAACTCTAGATGCAGGCTAGAATCTCTGAGACACTTAAACAAACAAACAGATACCCAGCCCCATCCCAGAGATTCTGATTTAATTGATATGTGCTAGGGCTTTGTCATCAATACTTTTAAGAAAGTCCCCAAATGATTTTAATGTACAGCCAGGGTGGAGAGCATGAAGAACCTTGTATGATAGCAATTTCCTCTATGAGTAAAGGCCAGCACTTACTATAACTTGGGATTTTTGCCCCTAGATATCCAGTATAGAGTCATATCACTGATTAAATGGTGGAACATGGCCTATGATATATATATTTTGTCGATATTGTTTGTAACAAGCCATTGGTGACACTATTGTTTGTAGTCTTAGGTTGAAGTAGAAAACACTTTACACATTAGATGGAAATAAATCTAGATTAAAAAAAATTTAATTCAAATCTCATTCATAGGATAGCACTAAAATGAAAGCAACAAAACTACATAGCTGTGAATTCTTATTAGTATTTCATTTGTTTCCCAGGGCAAACGATTGTGGGCCAGAAACATTTGTTGAATGCAAAGTATGTCTCATTAAAAAATAAAGTGTTATGTGGAAGGCTTTAAGAAAATAGAAAAGAGTTTCTGACATTTAAAAAAAAAGTACTTATTAATTCCTTTCACCCTTTCTTTGACCTAAATCCCGTCATTTGTATTTGTCAACTTTGTAATCCTAACAAATATGTGCATAGACAGTTGAAAACAAGTTCCAAAATGTTAGTGCTAACCAATTAGTTTTGGAAAGCATTTCACATAGTGATTTCTTCTCCACAGGAATGATTTAGGCAATGGAAAAAAAAAATCAATGAACTTCACATTATTTTCTCATCTCTGGGAAGAATCATAACTTAATAAGAGTGGAGCTCTCCATGGTTGTTTGTAAATACATTATTCAGAGGCTGATAGTATTTGACTTTAAAGCCAAGATGCTGGAAAGGAATGGCTTTTCAAGTGAAGACATTCCCTGTGAAGAGCGATTATATTTTATATAGATCATTAAAAATTTATATCTGTAATAAGATATCAAGATGTTAATCAGTTTTTTTTTCCCTTTAAGTTATTTCTATTCTGATGAGCTGGGACTTGGTCCTATTGAAAGATAAAATAACATTTGTGAAAGCTAGATCAACTGTTTTCTAGAGTCACAGAACTTAGAGGAAAACGCCTTTTTAGGAGGAGAGTGGGATATTCGGTTCCTTAATGACCTCCTGGAGTCCACACAGACAGTGAGTGAGCCTGAACCGGAACTCTTTTTGCTTCCCGTTGTTCCCCTCCTCACCCCTGCATCTGTGGGCAAACACTGGGATCCCGTGGGCAGACTTTGTGATCCAGATACAATCCCGCAAACAGATCTCTTTGGCACTTGCTGTGTGTGGAGTCTCAAGGTATGTTGTGGCTTATGCTGAGAATTAAACAAATATGCCCTTTACTTTTCCTCTGATGATTTTAGGAAATCCCTCTCTCCTTCCTTTGAGAGGAAAAAAAAGGCCACTCCCTGCATTATTTGACTTTTTTTCCCTCCATATAGGAATGAAATTGTTTTCTGAAGCTAATCCCTTTCACTCACTCAGATTTACTTTAATTTGTGGAAGCCAGCAAGAAATTAATTCACATTTTTCATGTACCTTCTTTGCTGAAAAGATTCTCTTGTAAAGAATGCCGCCCTCCTTTTTTGGCCTGCTGATGCACAGTTGGTGGTCACAGTTCCAATATAGTTTTATTCACAAAAGAATGCAAATGATATTTCTTATATGATCTTAACAGATGTATGTGAGAAATTGTCTCGAAATGACCTTTGAAACAGAGTCGATAAACAGAGCACTAGGTAGTTTTTATTCCTACTGGGGTGATTTTCCTTCTTGGCTCTTTTAAAGGGCAGAGCTAGGGAATATATGCAGCTATATATATATATATATATATATACAGACAGAAACATACAGTATGCACTTACAAATACGTGAATGTGTTTCTATTTATCTTCACTTGCACTTGCCATTCCTAATGATTTAATTGTATTTTTGAATATGTAGGATACTAAGAGAAGGGTTTCTGGTCCAGTCAATTGTCTCCCACCTTTGTAGGTAACCAACTGCATTATTTTCTGATTTATCTTTCTTCTTTATCTTTTTGTAATGACAAACAAATATTTCTCTATTTTTAAAATTTCCCCACCTTATAAAACAGATAGCTTACTATATATATATATATATATACACTTCTTTATACTTTGCATTATTCACTTAACTATATCTCCTGGAAATCATTCCATATCAATTCATGCAGAGCTTTGTCGTTACTGTCTATAGCTACATAGTACTTCATTATGTGCACGTATGTATTTGTATTCAACCAGAATTTTATTCAGGATCATTTCTACCCTAAGTACCAATGGGAAGTTTAACGTGACGTAAGAGAGTTTGGAGGGAGGAAGCAAAGACAAAAACAAAACAAAACAAAACAAAACAAAAAGCTACATAATCTCAGTATCAGGAACCTCAAAAACATTAGGTAAGAAATCAGACAGAAGCCCACATGTTATATGATTTGATTTATATGAAATGTCTAGAAAAGGCAAATCCATAGAGACAGACATGGATTAATGGTTATCTTGGGTGGGATTGGCGAGTGACTGCAAATGGTAATGAGTTTTCTTCTTGGTTGAAGGAAATATTCTAAAACTTGATTATCATGCAACTCTGTAAATATACTAAAATTATTGAATTGTGCATTTAAAATAAGCAAGCTTTATTGTAAATAAGTTACATCCCAATAAAACTGTAAGAAAACTCAGTATTGGGTGGCATATATGACATTCTAATAGGATGTGACTATCTTTGATCAGATTTGGCTTAAAAAGTTAAACCCTGCTTAGATGTAATATATATTTAGTGAAAATGTTGAGATACCCTCTCCTCCCATTAATATAAACTTTCTATTGTGCTACTTTAAGTTACAAGTATATATTTTTAAATAGCATTTTCTTCTTGAAAACTTTAAGTGAACTGATAAGCCATAAGGAAATTTACTTATTTAAAACTGATTGTGACAGACACTATTGATTTAATTCATTTAAAGAGTTGAATTCTAAAAGATCTTGCGTCTCATTGTTTTTTTTAATGCAATTTTGTTGAGATATATTCACATGCCATATAATCATCCAAAGTCTATAATCAGTGGTTCACAGTATCATCATATAGTTATGCATTCATCAACCTAATTTTTGTACATTTTCATTACTCCAACATATATATAATACTAAAAATATAAGTGAAAAAGAACACCTAGAACATCCCATTTATCCCCTTTATCCCCCTGTATTATTTATTTTTTACCTTAATTTTTACTCATCTGTTCATACACTGGATAAAGGGAGTGTCAGCCAAAAGGTTTTCACAATCACACCATCACACTATAAAAGCTATGTAGTTATACAATCATCTGTAAGAATGAAGGCTACTGGAATACAGTTCAACAGTTTTGAGTATTTCCTTCTAGCTCTTTTAATTCACTTAAAAATGAAAACAAATATCTATATAATACATAAGAATAAACTCCAGAAAGAGCTCTTGACTGTATTTGAAATCTCTCATCCACTGAAACTTTATTTAATTTCTCTTACCCCTTTGGTCAAGAAGTCTTTCTCAATTCCATGATGCCAGGGCCAGGCTTATCCCTGGGAGTCATGTCCCATGTTGCCAGGGAGATTTATACCCTTGGGAGTCATGTCCCACAAAGGGGGAATGGCACTGAGTTCACCTCCTGAGTTGACTTAGAGAGAGAGGCCACACATGAGCAACAAAAGAGGTTCTCTGGGAGGTGATTCTAAGACATTGTGCTAATTTGAATCTGTTGTGTACTGCAGAAAAGCCATGTCCTTTAGTCCTCACTCAGTATTGCTGGGTGGAATCTTTTTTATTGTTTCCATGGAGATGTGACCCACCCAATTGTGGGTGATAACTTTTGATTAAATGATTTCCATAGAGATGTGTCTCCACCCATTCAAGGTGGAGCCCTTTAAGAGGGAGCCATTTTGGAAAAAGCTTTATAGCTACAAGAGCAACCAGAACCATGAGAGCCAAAGACCTTTGGAGATGAAGAAGGAAAACAATCCCGGGGGAGCTTCATGAAACAAGAGGCTGGGACAGAAACTAGTAGACATCACCATGTTCTCTCCCAGCTGTGAGAGAGAAATCCTGAACTTCGTCAGCCTCTCTTGAATGAAGGTAACCTCTTGTTGGTGCCTTAATTTGGACATTTCATGGCCTTAGAACTGTAAACTTGCAACTTAATAAATTCCCCCTTTAAAAAGCATTCCATTTCATGTATATTGTGTTCTAGCAGCTTGTAAACTAGAACAGACATCATTCTAAGTAGGCTTCACTTCTCCTCTGCAGATAG
Source organism: Myrmecophaga tridactyla (assembly GCA_004026745.1). Classification (NCBI taxonomy): domain Eukaryota; kingdom Metazoa; phylum Chordata; class Mammalia; order Pilosa; family Myrmecophagidae; genus Myrmecophaga; species Myrmecophaga tridactyla. The sequence continues at coordinate 7,866 of PVIY010055257.1, read as the reverse complement.
AAGGTTCACAAGGGCAGACACCAAGATCGAGGGCTCGGCCTATTAAATTGGTGTTCCCCAATGCTTGCAAGAATATCTGGAATTCCCCAGGTTGGGAAGTTTAATATTTCCACCTTTTTCCCCAGCCCCCCAACAGGGCTTTGCAAATACTTTTCTATTCTCTGCCCAGAAAACTCTGGGATGTATTGAGGCATCACATTAACCTGTACAACCAACAAGATCTCACTCCCTATTCAAGGTTCCATGTATTTATGGTGTTTGAATAAACTGACGATACAAGTTAAATTACATAGTGTGCTACAGAAAATATAAATTTTGCACCAGATAAACATCTCTTCCCTTGGTCTCACACAGAAGTTGAAGTTAAAACACAGTCAATATCATCCTTTACCCTTTAGTCTGATTTACCTTAGTCTGAACCAGATCTCCTTCATTCATATCTCTAATTCAAGTCTGATCTCTTTTTCAGCTTTTTAAGCAGGTGCTGAATGGGGTACTGCTGACTTTCATAGCTGCAGAGCTCTAGCTCTGAGTCTCAGGTCTCACACAGACACCTAAAGTGAGCCATGTTATGCTCCTTCCATTTTACAGATGAAGCTATGTTAGTTTTAAAACTCTAATTACGTAATAAAGTTTGGAATATTCTCCCTGTTCATCTGTTCTGCTCTTTAAATATTTATGCTATTCTGTTAGGCAGCCATTAAAATGATAATTATTAAGGCGACATAGAAACACGGAAAACAGTTTGTAATACAAATGAATAAAAGCAGAGAACCAAATGGCTTAAATACTCTGATTGTGCAACACATATATGTTTCTGTTGAGATCTTGAGCACTATAGATAAAAACAGTATGTGTGTTAGTCACGGGCTGATGGGTCTTTTCCCTTTAATATTCTTCACTGTTGCTGCATTGCATCCTAATAAGCTCATTTTCTAACAATATTAAGGCTACTGCCTGTTGGCAGCTGACTGAATTTTTAACCTGGATTTGTACACTTTCCTCAGAGAATCTCCAGGATTGAAAATGTATGTAATGAGGTTATATAGTTCTAAGCCACTGGAGCTCTTCTCTTTGTTTAGCTGCAGTAAAGTCATTCATATTCTCTTTTATGGAATCTATCAATCTGGCATTGATGGAGAATGACTTTTAAGGAGGGTGGTAAGTGTTATCATCCATCTCTCCTGAAGGCAGAGCATGAAGAAATCAGCTTGTGCTGATGAATGATTTAGATGAGATTGGAAGAATATTTTGTCTTCAACATTGGTGATTATTGTCCCCTGGAATGAGTTACAAAGAATGAGGGTGCTTTCTTGGTTAGCATTACAACTTCTGTAGGCTGTTTGCTATCAGGTTTTGGGAAGGGAGAAGTAGGTTAGATAGCTCTCAGGACTCCATTGGATTCAATTTTTTCAATTTGGCTCTGGCCCAGTAGCTTTTAAATGTGATTTGAGGATTGATGGAAGAAGCATAAAGAAGCTACATATAGTACATAAAATTTAAGCAGCCCATTATTTCAGACGCTAACTCTACCAAGTACATTGCAATTGTCTAGGCTTGTCCACTGCAACAGATAATGCTGGAGTTTTCGCCAAGGGATACCCTGGCTGAGTCAGTGGGATAAATAAGAAGCCAGAGAATATTTACTATACTGTGTAAGCATCCTCCTTCATTGTGGGTTGGATTCCACTTTCTAAAATGTTGGATTTTCCAGATGATGCTTGTTAAGTAGTAGGTGATATTTGGTAGCCCAGATAGCTGATTGCTTTTTTATTTCCCTGAGCTTTTCCCATTAAAATGTTGAGATATTGTAGTGATAGCAGTTCCATTTCAGGGAAAAGTAATGGAAAAGTGGAAGGGAAAGGTAAGGTAACAGAGCAGTGTAAACAAATTTGAGGACTCTGGATTATTGTGGCAGTCCTTTGCTATTAGATTTTTCAATAATAAGTTAATTCAATTTTCTACTCTGGTTTAAGCAGTTTACTTTATATCTCTGTCATGGTCAGGTTCATGTGTCAGCTTGGCTAGGTGGTGGTCCCTGTTTGTCTGGTTGGGCAAGTGCTGGCCTGTCTTTTGCTATGAGGACATTTCATAGAATTAAATCATTATCACGTTGGCTAAATCCACAGCTGATTCCATCTGTAATCAGCCAAGGGGAGTGTCTTCTGCAATGAGTGATGCTTAATCTAATCACTGGAAGCCTTTTAAGGAGGATTCAGAAGAGACAGGCCCTCTTCCTGGTTCAGCTGGCGAGCCTCTCTTGTGGAGTTCATCCAGCCCCTCCATCAGAATCATCAGCTTCACAGCCTGCCCTGTGGATTTTGGACTCTGTGGTTCCATGGTTACGTGAGACACTTATAAATTTTATATTTACGAATATTTCCTGTTGATTCGGTTCCTTTAGAGAACCCTAACTAATACAACTTGGTACCAGGAGTGGTTCTTAAGAAACAGAATCTTAAAAATGGGTTTTTACGAATGGTTTTCTAAACTGAGTGGACTCAAAGGCACTAAGAACTCTGATTCCCATAATCAGAAAGACATTGCCAATCCAATGAGTGAGTTGGCAAAAGAGATAGTCAAAATATCACCATTCAATTTTTCTAATGCAAGTGAAGCCAGGCCCTGGGGGATAATGTTTTTGACACCTTATGGAGTTTTGTGGAAATAAGAGGTATAGAGATGATGGCTGTTGTTAGATACACTGTGTACATTAAGGAGTGAAAAGGATGGGCTTAAGGCTTCAAACAAAAAGCATAAGCACCATCTGACAGATGTAGACATTTCTGTGAGTGTCCAGAAGGAAGATCTTATTTCCTGTAGCCATAGACTTGAGATCTCTGAAAATCAGACTCAGAATCTACTGTTAGAGTAGCAACTTTACAACATAAACTGAAATCTCAGTCTTGCATGGTGTCTGCCATTAAAGTTGGGGGTATTGATTGGAAAGGAGTGGGACAATGATACCCAGCTTCTTGAAACTGCAAATGAATGCTCTAAAGCAAATGGCTTAGAAGATACTTCTAATTTTTTCATGACCCACCCCCACCACCCCTCATTTCTTCCAGACCTATAACTAGACTAAAGTCACAAAAGAACCCTAAAGGTGAGGTACAAAGTATCACACATGAGGAGGTATGTTATATTCTGAAAGAACTGTGTGAGTTTTCCAATTTATATAGACAGAAATCATGGGAATATGTGTGGCAATGGATTTTAAGGGTGTGGGATAATGGTGGGAAGAATATAAGGCTGAATCAGGCTGAATTTATTGATATGGGCCCACTAAGCAGAGTTTCTGCATTCACTGTTATAGTCCAAGGGGTTAGAAAAGGCATTAACATTTTGTTAGGATGCTTGGCTGAAACATGGATCAAGAGGTGGCCGATATTACCTGAGGTTAAAATGCCAGAACTGCCCTGGTATAATGTAGATGAGGGGATCCAGAGGTTTAGAGAGATTGGAATGTTAGAGTGGATTTATCATGCAAAGCCTGCTCTAACACCCCAGGAATGTACGGAGGATGCACCTTTTACCCAAACAATGTGAAATAAATTTGTGAGACTAGCACCATCATCCCTGAAGGGCTCTGTAGTTGCACTTCTCTGTAGGTCAGATATCACTGTGGGAACTGCTGTCGCTGAGCTGGAATCCTTAAACACAATGGGAATGACTGGATCCCGAGTTGGCAGAAGCCAGGTGGCAGCTCTTAATCACCAAAGACAGGATAGACATGGCTGTTATAATAGACGGCAAACTCAAAGCAGGAGTCAAAATAATATGACTAGCAGAGATTTGTGGCATTGGCTAGTAAATCATGGGGTACCTAGCAATGTAATAGATGGACAATCTACTAAATTTTTGTTTGAGCTGTATAAACAAAAGAGTTCTAGGTCAAGTGAACAGAAGTCTAACTTGGATTACAAAAAGACAGAGTCACTGCCCCTTAATCAATTTCCAGACTTGAGATAGTTTACAGACCCAGAACCCTTTGAATGAAGGGGAGACTAGGTCCCTTTGGGGGAGAACCCTGTTTCACTGCCAAATTTATACAGTTAATCTTCCTCCAAGCCTTCCTCAAGGAGACTGATAGCCTTTTACCAGGGTAACTGTGCACTGGGAAAAGGAAATGATCAGATATTTCGGGGATTATTAAACACTGGTTCAGAAGTGACATTAATTACAGGGAACCCAAAATGTCACTCTGGTCCAGCAGTCAGAGTGAGGCTTATGGAGGTCAGATGATCAATGGAATTTTAGCTCAGGTTCATCTCACAGTGGGTTCAGTGGGGTCCCGGACCCATTTTGTAGTTATTTCCCTAGTTCTAGAATGCATAATTGAAATAGACATACTGACCAACTGTCAGAATCCCCACATTACTCTCTAATTCATGCAGTGAGGGCTATTATGATGGGAAAAGCTAAGTGGAAGCCACTAGAACTGCCCCTACCTAGCAAAACAGTAACTCAGAAGCAATACTGGATTCCTGGAGGGATTGCAGAAATTACAGCCACCCTTAAGGACTTGAAGGATGCAGGGGTGGTGATTCCCACCACATCTACATTCAACTCTCCTTTTTGGCCTGTGCAGAAAACAGATGGGTCTTAGAGGATGACAGTGGATTATCATAAACTCAATCAGGTGGTAACTCCAATTGCAGCTACTGTTCCAGATGTGGTATCATTGCTTGAGCAAATGAATACATCCCCTGGTACCTGGTATGCAGCTATTGATTTGGCAAATGCTTTTTTTTTCAATAGTTGTTAGTAAGCACCACCAGAAACAGTTTGCTTTCAGCTGGCAGGGTCAGCAATATACTTTCACTGTCCTACTTCAGGGGTATATCAACTCTCCAGCCCTATGTCATAATCTTGTCTGCAGGGACTTTAAGATCGTTTCTCCCTCCCACAAGATATCACACTGGTCCATTTATTGATGATATCATGTTGATTGGACCTAGTGAGCAAGAAGTAGCAACTACTCTAGACTTACTGGTAAGGCATTTATGTGTCAGAGGATGGGAGATAAATCCAACAAAAATATGGGGGCCTTCTACCTCAGTAAAATTTCTAGGTGTCCAGTGGTGTGGGGCATGTTGAGATATCCCTTCTAAGGTGAAGGATAAATTGCTGCATCTGGCCCCTCCAACAACCAAAAAAGAGGCACAACACCTAGTTGGTCTCTTTGGATTTTGGTGACAACATATTTCTCATTTGGGTGCTCTACTCTGGCCCATTTATTGAGTGACCAGAAAAGCTGCTAATTTTGAGTGGGGACCTGAACAAAAGGAGGCTTTGTGACAAGTTGAGGCTGCTGTACAAGCTGCTCTGCCACTTGGACCATATGATCCAGCAGATCCAATGGTGCTGGAAGTGTCAGTGGTAAATAGTGATTCTGTTTGGAGCCTTTGACAGGCCCCTATAGGAGAATCACAATGTAGACCCTTAGGATTTTGAAGCAAAGCCTTACCATCTGCTGCAGATAACTACTCTCCCTTTGAGAAACAGCTTTTGGCCTGCTACTGAGGATAAATTGGGGCCTCAGTGAGACCGAATGCTAAACCTTGGGCTACCAAGTTACCATGAGACCTGAGTTGCCTATCATAAGCTGGGTGTTGTCTGACCTACCAATCTATAAATTTGGGCATGTGCAGCAGCACTCCATCATAAAATGGAGATGGTATATACAAGATAGGGCCAGAGCAGGTCCTGAAGGCACAAGTAAGTTACATGAGGAAGTGGCCCAAATGCCCATGGTCTCCACACCTGCCACATTACTTTCTCTTTCCCAGACCAGAGCCTCTTGGGGAGTTCCTTACAGTGAATTGACTGAGGAAGAGAAAACTCAGGCCTGGTTTACAGATGGTTCAGCACAATATGCAGGTACCACCTGAAAGTGGACAGCTGCCTCACTATAGCCCCTTTCTGGGGTGTTCTTGAAGGATAGTGGTGAGGGAAAATCCTCCTAGTAGGCAGAACTTCAAGCAGTGCACCTGGTTGTTCATTTTGTTTGGAAGGAGAACTAGCTAGAGTTGCATTTATATACTAACTCATGGGCTATTGCTAATGGTTTGGCTGGATGGTTAGGGACTTGGAAAGACCATAATTGGAAAATTGGTGACAAAGAGGTCTGGGGAAGAGATATGTGAAAAGACTTCTGAGTGGGCTAAAAACATGAAGATATTTGTGTCCAGTGTGAATGTGCACAAGAGGGTGATTCCAGCAGAGGAAGATTTTAATAATCAAGTGGATAAGATGACCCGTTCTGTGGATACCAGTCTGCCTCTTTCCCCAGTAACTGCTGTTATTGCCCAATGGGCTCATGAATGAAGTGGTCATGGTGGTACCGATGGAGGTTATGCATGGGCTCAGCAACATGGACTTCCACTCACCAAGGCTGTCTTGGCTACAGCCACTGCTGAGTGCCCAATCTGTCAGCAGCAAAGACCCACACTCAGCCCCCTATATGGCGCCATTCCCTTAGGTGACCATCCGGCTACATGGTGGCAGGTTGATTACATTGGACCACTCCCTTCATGGAAGGGGCAGTGATTTGTTCTAACTGGAATAGACACATACTCTGGATATGGGTTTGCTCTCCCTGCACGTGATGCTTCTGCCAAAACTACCATCCGTGGGCTTACAGAATGCTATTGTCATGGTATTTCACACAGAATTGCTTCAGATCAAGGAACACACTTCTCAGCAAATTTAGTGTGGGAATTGGCACATGCTCATGGAATTCTCTGGTCTTACCATGTTCCCAATCATCCAGAAGCAGCTGGATTGATAGAGCTGTGGAATGGCCTTGTGAAAACTCAATTACAGTGCCAACTTGGTGGCAATACCTGGAAGGGCTGGGGTAATGTTCTCCATGAAGCTGTGTATACTCTGAATCAGTGTCCACTGTATTGTGCTGTTTTTTCTATAGCCAGGATACATGGGTCCAGAAACCAAGGGGTGGAAATGGGAGTGGTACCATTCACTATTACCCCTAGTGATCCACTAGGAAAATTTTTGCTTCCTGTCCCTGTGACCCTGAGCTCTGCTTGTCTACAGGTTTTAGTTCCAAAAGGGAAAGTGCTTCCACCAGGAGAAACAACAATTATTCCATTGAACTGGAGCCTAAGACTGCCACCTGGTCACTTTGGGCTACTCATGCCCCTGGATCAACAAGCCAAGAAAGGGATTACATTATTGTCTGGGGTGATTGATCCTGACTATTGGGGGAAATAGGACTGTAGCTACACAATGGAGGTAAAGAAGAGTTTTCCTGGAATATAGGAGATCCCCTGGGGCATCTTTTAGTACTGCCATGCCCTGTGATTAAAATCAATGGAAAACTGCAACAATGCAATCCTGGCAGGACTACCAATGGCTCTGAAACTTCAGGAATGAAGGTTTGGGTTACCCCACCAGGCAAAGAACCACAGCCTGCTGAAGTGCTTGCTGAGGGTAAAGGGAACATGGAATAGGTAGTGAAAGAAGGTAGTGATAAATATGAACTATGGCCACATGATCAGTTACAGAAATGAGGATTGCAATGCCATTTTGTTCATGTTATACTATTTAAGTTGTAAGATACCAAGTTTAAGAATGAATATTACCCAAGGACTTATACCCTATTCTGGAGAGATTTAATATGTTTCCAGTTATATGCAGAACAGTTGAGTATTGTTAGGTGAGGAAAAAATGTGTCTTTTACTGTTTTCTATTTAGAAATTAGGTATGGTCTAAGGTGATGAGTATAGCTGCCAAGTTGACAAGGGGTGGACTGTCATGGTCAGGTTCATGTGTCAACTTGGCCAGGTAGTGGTACCTGTTTGTCTGGTTGGGCAAGTGCTGGCCTGTCTTTTTTGATGAGGA
>PVIY010055256.1:0-13818 GCA_004026745.1 Myrmecophaga tridactyla | reverse complement strand
TAACAGTGATAATGTGACATGAAAATATCAAATTTCTAGCAGAATAAAGTCACAGGTCCAGTTAATAGCTCTGAGGTTAGTTGTTAACAATTGTAACTAATTTAGTCACTGGCTTTTAAAATAAAGTAAAATATACCTGCTCTGAAGTGATATTTCATTAGTGAACACGTTTTGTTTGGAGCTATAAAACTCTAGCTAACCTCTGCTGTAATACAATTTGCTTTTCCAAGTATATATTGAGAGTTTACTGAAATGTTTGCTGAAATCTACAGATTTCATTGTAGATTAGAAAGTCCTATGAAATGGTAGGAATCCAAAAGAAAAGGCATTTCAAGTTCATGTGTTAATTTTTCTGTATGTGTGTGGTCTGTGGAGGATTTAGTTGCCCTTCCAAAAAAAAAAAAAAAAGCCAATTTTCAAATGCTGAAGGCTTTAGGCAGAATGTGTGTGATCAAGTAACTTCTGCCTAAAGCAAATTGTAGTAAACATGGTAAAGAACTGGATAAACTGTTCATAAAACATTTCCATAGATACATGCTCCTATCCCAAAGTAAATTTATTCTGCCATATTAGCTTAATGTAACCTCGAAATTATACATGTATCTACTATTATCGTGTAAATTTCTGTAAGTACAAGTTAAACTGACAGCGTTATTTGTCTTTTTAAATAAATGTTAGCTCTACAGACTCCATTACCTAGTTTTTTCAATGTTGGTCCCCAAGTAACTTGCTTACTCATAAAAATCATTTAATTTATATATAATTAGATATAAAAACTACTATCCAACCAGCCAGAATACCGGTGTGGTCCAGCGTTTGGATCGAGACATATTTCATATGAACCAACATCCACCACATCAGCTCCTTATGTCAGCTCAAGGAACACTAACTTTCACACGGATAGGAGATTCTATTAAAACAACACTGACGAGGTACTTTCACAGCTTTTATTTTTATATTTGAAACATAAAAGCCTATTTTAATGCATACCAGAGAAGCTTAGTTTTATTGAATGTGGGACATATATAGAATATACTTTTGCAGCCTAACATCTAAAATGAGTAAAAAGTAAAGCAAAGGCTGTAATTGTTGTACAGTCCACATCGTTCCTGGCTCTTTTAATTTCATTAAGCATAGTTGAAGATTGGGCCAATCACAGACAGCGTATGAAATCTTAGAGAACGTCCTTGTGTCTGTGAGCACGTGTGTGTACATGCGAGTCATGTTGGGGGTTTACATGGGAGTGGATGTGTGTCTATCAGCAGATGGGTGGGAGTGTAAGGGACATGGGGTGTGTGCATGAACAGGAGCATGCAAGGGAGACCAGTTAGTCATGTGAGGGGTACATGAGTAGCAGGCAGAAGGGGACATGCATGGTCATGTGTACATGCCCTTGAGTGTACAGACGAACAGACCTGTGTGTAGACATGAGTGTGTATTTGGGATTACATGTGTGACGACTGGTGACTATGAGAATGGAAGAGCTTATGTGCCTTTGGGTAGGGGTATGTTCTACTCAGAGTGACTGGGATGGGGGAGCATATGTGGAATGCCACATAGCAGGGGTACAACAGAGAGCACACATGTGGCAGTATACATGGATATATGGGGTGACACCCATGGGTGTACATGTGCATGGGGTGAGTATTGTGCACACGGGACATCAGCAGGGACGTTTTAATGCAAGCTTAGCACAAGGAGGGGAGAGGCGTCCCTGGGACAAATGCAGAGGCGAGAGGTAGGACAGCATTTGGGACACTGCATGTACCAAAGAATATCAACTGCTCCACAACTTCACCTGAGCCTGGCACTCACCATCCCATGGCACTTTCAGCTTTACGGTCCTTATTTTAGCTTCTAAGCAATGTTTCCTCCTTTTATGATCATGAGATGTTACAGGTTCAAGAGATTCATATTTACTTCAAACCCCCAGAATGATAATTGAATACGCAAAGTTCAGAGAAGTTTTATTTTGTTACTTAAGACACTTTTCTTTAAGATTCTAGCAGATGTATCTGTCCCTAATGATGTGGTTTGGGTTGGGGAACACTGACTATTAGGTGTCTGGGAATAAAAACAACTGCATCCCACAGGAAAAGAAGCTTTGGACAATGTCATGGGAGCAAGTAGGGGAAACAGAAGCCAAATGAGCTTCAGATCTGAGAGGATTGCATTGGGCAGGAGACATGAGCACAGGCTACAGATAAATAGGGCCCTGTGGGTTTTTCATGGTATAGGATTGAACCAATCACACCCACTACTTCAACTCGTATTCCTTGCTTTATTCTACTCACTTCACTCTGGTAAACTCTGGAATCTTGATTTTTCATCCTAAATTGTCTGGCTCCTATTTGTGACTTTGAACTCTGGGTCTTAAGCCAAACCTCAGTTAATTACAGTACAATTGCCCCAATTGCAATTTTAGAATATTTTTATGTCTCATAGGCTGAGACTTTTATGGTTTAGCTTAATATATCCTTAAGAGGAAAAAAAGGCAAGGCTCAAACCTAGACCCGTTTGCTTTTCAAACTACTCTTTGTCCTATATGATCTTATCTAAGATCATGGCTTTAAATATCTGAGTTTTGTTTCATACGCTGTATGGCGGGGGTCACATTTCATTCCTTTCCATGTGAGTATCCTGTTATTGCAGCACCATTTGCTGAATCTGTTTGTTTTTGTTGGTTTGTTTGGAAAATACAAGGGCCAGGAATTGAACCCAGGTCTCCCATGTGACAGGTGAGAGTTCTCCCACCGAACTACCCTCACACTCCCCATCTCCTGATTCTTGACTCCAGATTTGTATCTAGTGCTAGACTCTCTGAACCGCTCATTCAAATATCCTCAAACTCAATCTGACATCTCCAAACGAGTGTCCAACTGGCATCTCAGATGGATTTTTACACATCCAAAGGGCACAAAAGAATGTTGAATAAACAATCATCAACTGCTTGCCCTAGGCGCAGTCATCTAAGCTACTATTTATCTTTCTGATGATGTCGTATGTAAACACACACACACACACACTGCAAGAGGCAGCCCTCTAAGATGGCCCCAAGTGATCCTTTGTCCTGGTACTTAAATCCTTCTGTAATCCCCACTCCTTAAGCATCTTGCTTCTAACAAATAGAATGTAAGCTCTGGGGGATGTATCACTTTTGTGATAGGTTACAGAAGATGGTAACTTCCTTTGTGATAGCAGAATCTCATTCTTGCATGCTTTGATGAAGCAAAACAAAAGAAAAGCCTAGTGGCAGAGAACTGAGGGCAACCCCCAACCAACAGCCAGCGAGGAACCAAGGGCTCCCATCCAAAAACCCATGCGGACCTGATTCTTGCCAGCAAGCATAAGTGGGCTTGGTAGTTGATCCTTGCTCACCTGAGCCTTCAGATTAGACCCTAGGTCTGACTGGCACGTTGACTATAGGCACCTGAGATTTCTGAAGCAGAGGAGCCATGTCTGGGTTACCAACCCGCAGAAACTCTGAGACCATTGTGTGTTTGAAGACACCAAAGGTTGGGATGATTTGCCATGCAGCAATGGATAAGCCATATTTGTTCCTTTTCTAAAACACTAATGTGAGTATATTCTATGACCTGCTCTATCTATAGCTTTCACTTATTTAACGATTATTTATTGAAGATTAAGTGACATCAGTGAGAAATTAAATGAGTTTACAGTTAGGTACCCAACATAGGGTAGCTGCTATTTTATCAACAGCCTTAGTTCTGCCAAAAGTCTTTCTTCCACCCACACAATTGCTGTATCTATTACAGTGGCTAATCTTACCACAGGAGCTCTGGTGACAAGGGGACCTTGTTTGTTGACCACCCCAAATGCATTCCTGCTTCAGGGCCTACTCACATTGCCTGATATTCTATTCCCACAGACATCCACATGGTGTGTTGCCTCAGTTTACTCACTTTAGTTCCAATATCACCTCTCCAAAGCCTTGCCTGCCCACCCTATCTGAAAGAACACTGTCACTCTGTTCTGGTTTGCTAGCTGCCGGAATGCAACACACCAGAGATGGATTGGCTTTAAATAAAAGGGAATTTATTTCATTAGTTCTTCAGAGGAAAGGCAGCTAACTTTCATCTGAGGTTCTTTCTTATGTGGGAAGGCTCAGGGAAATCTCCACTGGCCTTCTCTCCAGGCCTCTGGGTTCCAACAGCTTTCCCTGGGGTGATTCCTTTCTGCATCTCCAAAGGCTGAGCTGCGAGTACTGAGATGAGGTATGCTGAGCTGCTTTGGCTGTGCTATGTTGCGTTCTCTCATTTAAGTACCATCCAGTTAAGTGAAACATCACTCATTGCAGCAGGCACGCCTCCTAGCTGACTGCAGATGTAATCAGCAACAGATGAGGTTCATGTACCATTGGCTCATGTCCCCAGTGACAGAACTAGGTGCCTTCACCTGGCCAAGTTGACAGCTGAATCTAACTGCCACACACTCCAATGCCCTTACCCTTCGTTTCCTTAGCACTATCGAGAAAGCTAACAGGAGCCACAGACAGCCGGGGGCTGGGCCCCCATGTGTCCCCGGCCAACAGACAAGCACAGAACACTGGCAGCAGACAAGGCCACCCTGTGACCATGACAAAGCCAAAAAACCCAAGTCCATTTCACAGGCACAAACAGAAAACACAAAGTAAACCATGAAAATACGAAACCCTCCTCTCTCCCAGCTGAAGGGTGTGGCTCCTGCTCCTTTACTGGTCACAGCCTTGGTCTCAAGCTAGACTTCGTGCCTAGACAAGACAAAGGGTCGTGCTCCTAGAATGACCTCCAGCTCTGGGAAGCATCCCATTCAGGGCAAAGCCAAATTATTCGACCCAAGCTCAAATCCTATTAGTCCTATCTAGCAGGTTACTGAGACACCCCAATACTCTCCCAAGCGTGTCCTTTGTGGCCATGAGTAATAGATCTGACTTTGTTTAACTAAAGGTACACCCTTTGTGGTCTTCAGTTGGAGACACTGATGTTCCCTAAGATTGCTCTTTGTGTATTCATTGGTTATTTTTAAGCTCTGAAAAGGCAGAGGCCTTTTGGTATATGTTCACTACTACATCACCAGTACCTAAAACTTGCCTATATATTAGATGATCAATATATTTTTGTTGAGTCATCAAGTACCCCCCCACCCACCCCCACACAGAACAAAGTTGTGATCAAATGGCACTGATTATGCAATAATTGGGTACAAACAGATTTTGGATGCCCCTTGATCTCTTTTGGATAATGTCCCATTTTAACTTGATATTGTGACTTCAAAATTAACCCAGGATAGATTTTTTTCCTTAGGTATAAATCTATTTCAGAGAATCTAAGGAATGTATCTTTTCCTCATTAGCAGACAGTAGAAACAAGTATCAACTTAAAGCAAAATTGTTGTTTTCTTCCAGAAACAAATAGAATTACGAACCAAAGAGATACAACTCATTTCCCAACTAAAACTGAAATAAGGTCATAGGATTCCACTATCGATCACCACCTGCTTTCAAACAGGAACTACAAGGTTGTAATTATCCTGGGTTTGCAAGTTTCAAACACTTTCTATTGCCAATATTGGCAATTTGGTGATGGATGGCTTTATGACTCAAAAGGGCTTAATGCATCAATAACCCTTTTCCCTGAGTCTGCTTCATTGCTGATGAAGTTCCAAGTTTTTTCCTCAAGATCTTAATTTAAGCATCAACCCTACTGCCTTCAGAGATCTTCATTAAAATCTTTGTTTTATAATGTATTTATTTAGTTACACACTTTCAATACCTAGATCATTCTAGCTCTTGTTCTCTTAAGGTTGCCTCTGTCTTGTTTTAAAGTTGCCGAGTCACTTTCTAGAAAACAGAAAGAAGTGGCTCTGGGTAAATCACAGTCATTTCTCTAAAATAAGACAGAGATGAGCAGGGAAGGGATTTAAGATAAAAAGCATTTTAAGCTGATAGGTCATGTAATCCTAGCCCCAGGATCCAAGCTGCGGTGCTCCATTTTCTGCCACTTTTACTTCCCCTGGATTTTACTCCCTTTGCAACATATTGTTCTTTATCCTTAAATATGGCATGGCAACGGTCAGAAAATAACAGTACAAATAATTACAGCCATCAAGGGTACCTAATTGCTTGCATTTTTCCCTGACACTAAAAATCCAAACTTGCTAACCAAGAGACTTAATGCTATTGCAAGAAATTTCTTGAAAGCTCAGTTATTTCCCACTTCATTCTGGGTCTTTAGTGCATTATCAGGATTCATTCTAGAAAAATAAAAAAACAGAGGTTCATCTTTGCATTTTTACATTTTTGGTCTAAGGGTTACTTCTTATGTACCCCTAATAGACATCCTCATGCATCTGGATGTATCTCTTGGATGGTATAAATGATTTCGTCTCTGTTATTTCTCCAACAGTTCCTGTAAGCACGTTGAAACCCTAGATGTCTATCACATGTGATAGCTAGGAGATGCTAGACTAGAGAGTTTTTAGCTCTGCCATTGTTGTCTTGAATTATACCAGGAATGCCAGACCATCTGTCAGATAAGTGCTGCCAAGAAAGAATATTTATCTGGCCTCTCTGTCAATTTATTAGGACTTAGCAAGTTGGCCACCTGCCAGCAGCTTCAGAACCAACCTTCAGGGGGATGACTGCTGAGGAAATGACTGAAATAGGACAATTTTTGTCTCCTTTTCATTTATCCAATTTCTCTGCATCTGACTTAATGAAAGGGTAACTAACAACTCCCGCTGCACCTCCACACTCATTTGTGATTCCCTCTCTTCCTTTCAATCACTTTCTTCCTGTCAAAATCCCATCCACCTTCCATGGTCCAGCAGAAATTACAGCCACAGGTGGGCTTACAATATCACTTCAACCCTCTGTGTTCCTCTTGGCCTCTGGCCTAACACAGTTATTAAGCATCACATATCAGTTTCATTGCCAAATACCTAATAGATTGCATTCCAGGAAGTGGAGCTATGCACAAAGTTTTCTGTGACTTTCCAGTTTTCTAACACATTGCCTTGCCTATGATCCCCACTAAGGAATTGCTGCAAAATTGCAACAAACAGGCAAAACTCAACAAGTTTGAGGTTGGTGACAATGACCTTAAGAATTTGAGATCCTTATAGGGACAGACATTGAAGATATAAATATAAATCATCTGACACTGGAGTCAAACTAATCCCATTTCAGTGTAGCAGGTGTATTGCCAGTAAGCCATGGGGGAGGGCATGGTAAAACTTCCAAAGACGTTTGAAATAGATGTGTACAGGTAATAACTGAATTCCTTCATTATTTCTCTTATATGCACAAATAGAAATAAAGTCAAGTTGAAGAAGAGCCTCAGAAAATGTTCCTGTGTTTATTAACTCTAGTGAGCAGAGAATGAGCTATTGTTTATTTGTGTCTTCTTCCCTGGGATGCTCCTAGTCAACAACTTTTGGTTGAAAAACACAGCTCCGAGTGTGACAGACTGATTTTGGCACAAGGAAAATAATTGGAAGGAAGACAGACCTGAGACATCAAGTTTGTCTTAGAAAAACAGCTTTTCAAATGTCCCCCACCCCCCAAACATGATTATTCCAACCAAAGACTCAGAGCTTCTCTCTGGGATTTGGTTCATCGTTTCAGAGAGAACGTGGGAGACAAGAGAGCAATCAGTGGAAGGCAAAGGACGGTGAGGAAATGTAATGGCCCATTTTGAGGTCAAACTGGGGTAAAGGTCAGGCACCCAGAACAGCTGCCGCTGAGTAGCTAGTGTTGCCAGCCTCACCCAGAGTCCAGGGGGTTCAGCAGAGGCCAGCGAACAGGCCTGGTGAGAAGATTGACCCACGTGCATGGAATGAGATGAGCTCCCCGAGGACATGGGCTCTCACGTGTGGCTCCGTGGTGAAAGCTCCCGGGAAGCTTAAAGAATTGCTTAGGTATGGATCTGATTTGATAGGTCTAGGATGTAGCTTAGAGCTTTGGAGTTTTAAAGCATCCCCAGAAGTTTGAGAACCACTGCCTGAGAATGTGATTTAGCACCTAGCATTAGGGGCAGTTGTCCAAAAGTTCCCAAAAACAGAGAATCCAACCCGCATCACAAACCATTGGATATCCGCTTTGTGTGGAAAATTGAGATGTACTACTGCGTAGTTGACAAAGGGATAAAGCTATCACAGTTAAAAAAAAAAAAAAAAGGGCATATTGAAGGAGGGCATAAAATCCCATGCAGAATGACGATCAGGCGTGGAGCAAACACAGAAAGCACCCAAGATCCCACAGCCAGGAGTTGAGGACCAGAACGGGACTTAATCCAAGAATGCTCAGAGATAGGGGAAGAAGCCCTTCTAGAACAGCACTAGGAACTCCTGTTCAGCCCCTCACTGGTGCAACACAAGCTCACTTTTTGACCACACTTAATAGAAATGAACAGTATATATATACCAGCCAATGTACCTACCAGTCACTTATCTAACACTACATTATATATTTCTTAGCTAATTTCTTATTAGCTTATAAAGTCTGAAATTTTAGATATGTTCAGTCAGATATACCTGAACCTTACATACGGCCAACCTTCTGAAAGTCACAGAAAAGTGTCATTCATAGACTGTTATACTGGCCACACGGACGCAAATTATACCTTGCATTACACAGACACGGGGACTGTCCCACAGAATGGATCACAGAGATAAAGGTCACTTCATGTTAAAACATTGCTTTATTCCACTTCATCCTAGAGAATTGCCTTTTTTAAATGCAATTTTACTGAGATATAGTCTCATACCATACAGTTCATCCAAAGGATACGATCAATGGCTCACAGTATCATCACACATTTGTACATTTAACACCTGAATTTTAGAACATTTTCATTACTCCAGGAAAAAAAAAAAGACAACCCAAAATATCCCATACCCTTTACCTCCACCCCTGGCATTGGTTTGGTACTTGTTACGATTGATGAAAGAATATTAAGAGATCATTATTAACTAAATACCACAGTTTGCAATAGGTATATTTTTCCCCATATACTACTCGATTAACGCATTGTGATATTTTCTTTCTTTTTTTTTTTGTAGTTCATGGAAGAAACTATTTCGTATTTGTACTATTAGCCTTAGTCATCAGCCACCACAAGACTGAGTCATGCACCCCATAGTTTAACCTCCGACTTTCCTTCTGGTGACCTAAGACTCTTTCCTAACGAAAGCATTCACACACAATTGGGCACTGCTAATTATACTCACAACAACGTGCTGTCAAGACCACCACCCATTTATATTCATTTAAATTTAACCTGGTCAGACATTCTGCACATCTTAAGCAACCAGTTAAGATGGATAAACCACTTATCCCTTTCGACCTAGAGACATGCTTTTTAAAAATAAAAATCTACATTTACCCCTGATTTTTTCACGTTAAAAAAAGAAATAAATAGAAAGATGTCCAGTAATGGTCAACATGAGCTCGCACCCACAACTGAGAAAGAAGGTTAGAGCTCTGCAACAGACTTCAGTTTTAGCAGAAAAAAAAATTAAACACTTTTTTAAAAAATGCATTTTAGTATCACAAAATAAGCTGGCTACATCAGCTCAAACTGTAACATGAAATTTACCAAGGAAATTCACAGTGATCTATCTCAGAAGCAAGGAAAATGTATGGCAAGGGCAGACAAGACAGCAGTCCACACTTCCCACAGGTGAAGTGGTACACACCTGCTCCCAAGTTTTCCCACCTGGGATTTTCCATTTTCTAGAAATTTCAAGGACTATGATATTTTGAACATTTTTAAGATCTTTTCAACATGCCTCATTTAAATACTCCCCCCCACACACCCACCCACCGCTGTTTTCTTCTACTTCCAAACATCTGCTTCTCCTCTGAGCAGCAGCTGGGTTTCGGGACCTGCAGGGCGGGCTACGAGGCAGCCCTCACTTTCCCAGGCCTCTCTGGAGGAAAGGCTTGGAGTCCCGGAGGATGTTTCTATAAGACTTTCCCTCTATACAGGGAGTGGGGCATAATTCTCCGTGTCCCCTTCCCAGACGGTTGCTCAAACGCAGACATTTGCGAGTGTACACGCATTCTGCTGAAAGCCCACGCGCGGTCCACGAACCAGCAGCTGCGGCTCTCCCGGAAGCAGGTTAGAAACGCAGCGCTTGAGGGCCGGCCCCGGACCACCTGAATCACACACAGCGTTAACAAGACCCCTAGTGATCCGCCTGCGCTTAGAATTGGCAAGCTCCGTCCGCTCGAGGTAACTAGCCCTTTCGGTTTCTCTGAATATTCACCATTTGCTTTTTACATATTTAAAATATTTCTATTCACTTTTTACTCTTAATTTCACAAACAGTTTTTTTGACTCCTGGAAAAGGTCACAACAGACCATGCAAACAAGCAAATGAATAACTGATTTCCCAGCTGCTCTATTTTAATGTTTTGTCCTCTGCTTGTCTTATACTCTCCAACAGCTTTAACTGTATTTCTTATGCAAATGATTTCTCTTTTTTACATTGCAACCCTCATCTCTCAATATTTAAAAAAAAAAATTCTTGCTGGATATTTCCAACGTGGTAGACTACAACAATTAAATAAAAATCCTCTGGTCTAAAATCTAATTTTCTTCCATCTTCAAAACGCAGTGGTTTAGCATTACAAGTAATAAAAATGGTACTTTCAACAACAAAAAAGGCTTTGCAGGTGATTATCATGATCAGACTACTTTGATAAACTGAAGAAAGAATATAATTTTACTTCCCTCCTTGAAAGAGACAGCCAACTTTTTTGAAATAAAAGCTCCAAGTTGTATGTTAAATCTCATTTAGCTCCAAGGTGTACATTAAATCTCATCTTATTTCTTTGCAGTTCATTTTAAATTGTTTGGTTTCGTTTTGGTCTATATTGTACGCACAATATAGCAATTTCCCTGCAAATTCTAATATTAGGAATTCAATTATGTTTGGAAACACAATTGGAACTTGGGTCTTATCTTAATTACACTAAAAAAAAAATACTGTGCAGTACACAACTTCAAGAATCACTTTCATAGTTGCAGGCCAAATGCCTCAAGTGAAGAGGCTAATTCATGTTCACATTATAGCTAGCTGGGCTTAATTCCCAGGAGAATAACAAACGTGCTACATTCTACAGTTTAGAAGGTCCTCAACTGGATTGAATTTCAGCCTGCTCCACGAACCAGGTGTTCATAAACCTCCAAAGAGGTACAATTAACTGGAAGTGAAAGTTGAATGCTCCATTATCTCTTAAATTCAAGTTTCAAAATAAACACAGGAAAGTGAAAAAATAATTTATAAAAGTCATTTCAATCATAGACCCTTGAAATCTATGAACTCTGAACTCATGATCTTTATCCACATCTCAAACCAAGGATAAATAAATCCAGCAGTTACATTTGCCATTGATTTTAAACCCCCCTTGCCCATTTCGTAGCTTTTTCTTTGGTTCTTGATAGTTGTCCTGGGCCACTTGCACATTTTGATAACAGACATTGAAACTTTGCCCCTTTTCCTGAAATCAATACTGAGATGACTTACTTGAGTATAAGTGCCGGGGTCTGGGCTCCTGCAGTGACTCTGCTTCGGTCCTGCCTGGAGGCCATTCACTCGTGAGGGCCGGCTGCCCCCCCCACCCCCACCAGGTGGCTGCTGTGTAGACACGTGGCCACTTAAATAGGGTATGTGCATGTTGCACCTGTATGTTGTCACTCAGGTACAACTTGACTCACCTGGAATGTCCAAGGCACACCTGAGTAAAAAAGGCAAGCCTGAAATTTCCTTGCAGTGTGAAGAATTGATGAGATAAACTTGTCAGGAGGTTGTAATAAGGAGACTTTGGATTCTGTGCTGTCAGATAGATAAGCCTACTTAGCAGAGAATCATCCTGAAAACTGAGCAGGCCAGATGACCTACAAAGCTGAGAGACAATGCTTCCTTTAATCATCTCTCTCTGAAAATAATCTGCCTTTGCAACTTTCCATCAAAGTAGATTTAAAAATGTCTTTTATAATTCACTTGTGGCCAAAAAGAAAACACACACAGGCATGCACACACATATAGTATATAAACACACACACACACATATATATATATATTGTTTTATATAAATATGTCTTAGTGTAGCCAGAGGAAATTTTCTTTGTGTCTCAAAAATAATTCAGGTTTAAAAAATGCTTTGTCCCCTGTGACACACTGAAAAGATAAGGGATCTGTGAATAATTGCAGTTGCAGTCAAGGATGCAGACAGGTGATATGACTGTAGAGCTCTCAGCATTGGTTACAGATTCACAGGGCAAAGCCAGCATGGGTGCAGAATAGGTTAAAAAAAAAAAGCTGCATATAAAGAAAGATGTTCTTAAAAACAGATTCAGAAACTTTAGAGCTCTAGAAACTGCAGGAAAAAATCGCAATTATATCTTTGTGCCAATTACCTTAAAACAAATAGCACCAACAGAAGCAAGAAGAGTCCAGAAGGAATGGCAATAAAGACTATTTACAACAGCCAAATCACAGGAGAAGGAGTGGAGGTGGAAGGGATCCATTTACATTGAACTGAGCTGTGGTCAAAAGCGTTGGAGTGTAGAGAGAAATATGTTTCTCGTGGAAAACTATGATTGTTCTTCCTCTATGAGGTAACATCGATCTAGGAATGTCCAGAAGTTAAGCATTTATGATTAGATGAACAGCAGTGCAGATACTTCAATTTACTTAAAACCCTGCTGACTTGGTCACATGATACTTTGTGGCCACAGGTGTGAGCTGCGCTTGGGAACCATCACCCAAAGGGCGGATACAGACTCAGCCAAGCCTCAGAGTAAATAATCGTAGAACTGGATTGTAATTCATTGAATGAAATAAATATCCATGTGTCTTTACTGACATAAATGCATAACCGAATAAATAATGACATGGTGGAGAAGAGACAGCCCTTCCTTATAGAAAAATTCAAATGAACAAATGCAGGAGGGATGAGGGAATTATCAATCCACCATCAGGCATGTCCCATAGCAACGATTGCAGGCAAGCTCCGTGGATGGATGCTAAAATCCTGGGTGAAAATTTGAGGACAAACAGGATATTATCCTTGTCTCAAAGTAACTTTATAGAGAGAAACCCTGACAAACATCCCCCGAGGGCTCAAGGCCCATATCACAAGTAAGAAGGACATACTGATAGTATGTACCCTGTGTTTTGAGACGGCTATGCCATCATGCCTGCAGTATTCTTGTCCAAAAATGCATATGGTCAATTTTGACAATGGGAAAATATCAGGAAAAACAAAATGGAGAGACATTCTGTAAAAGAACATCTCAGTATTCGTTGGAAGTGCCAAGGTCATGAAAGACAAGGTCAGGCTAAGGAACTGTTGCAGACCGGGGGACATAAGATACACAGCAACCAAAGACAATGTGGGATCCTAGACTGAATCTTGGGATAGAAATAGGGCATTAGGGGGAAAACTGGAAAATAGTGTACCTGTATCAATTTCCTGGTTTTCATAATTTAACCAATGACCTAAATTGCTAACATTAGCAGAAGCCGGTTAAAGGGCAAATGTGAACTCTGTACACATTTTTGCAACTTTTCTGTAAGCCTAAAATATATGTTTAAATCAACATAACAGTTTAAAAATGATAGAGACCTAAAGCATTTTCGTGAGGACCCTATCCTTTCTTATGCTACTTGCAAACCAGACCTGAAATGCTACCGAGATCTTCGGTTTCCCTCCTGGCACAAAGTTGTGTTAATTCTTCTGTGGTCACTCCTGGTGTATGAATTGGCACATCTGCACATGTAAACAGCCAGGTCTGTTGATGAGTGCAA
>PVIY010055255.1:0-13820 GCA_004026745.1 Myrmecophaga tridactyla | reverse complement strand
GTGAAAATATGAGACTCTTCCAAACAAATGCCTATACATAAATAGTTCATCCTTATTTCCAAATAAGACCAGTATATTCTCAGCAGAGTCCATACATTCTTCAATAATGCCCATCAGATTGAGGGATGATGTAATACTGGCTATGCATGAGATCTGATTTCCTATCTCTGTAACTTTCACAAGTGGAGTCTTTAAGGGCACATTATATCACTCCCTAATGACTTTTCTTATCAGTTTGGTAAGTCATGCAATAGTCCCTAAAATAAAAATCAATATACTTCAAGCAGAATGTCTTAATTCTGACTCAGCACAACTCCATATGAGAGAGACCTAAGCTCAGGAATGAGGCTGTGCTTGGCTTAACTACAAACGCATTCTCTATTCTATTGCATATCTTTCTATTCTCCAGTGTGAGATATACAAACCGCAAATCGATCAGAACCTTATTGGGTGGCTATTAATTCGTGCCTAAATTATTTCCAAATTTAGTGATTAAATTTCAAATCAGCCATTGATATGAGTGAACAAAATAAACATAGAGAAGAGTATATTTTATTTGGACTCAGCCTATCTGAAAAAGACAGAGTCCCAAGTTTTTAAAAGGTAATAAATTAAAAATCAAAGTATAGACCAATAAACTACATTTTAAAACTCTTAGGAAAACCAATATGCATACTTTTTATTATACACTTGAACTCTGATGACATTTTATTTTTAAATTTGTATGTGGTAGTACATTTCTGCTGGATTACTGAACCTAGAAAATGAAATATCCCTAGGAAAAGATAAAAATCATGTTATCTGATCTCATTTTACCTTTTTCATTTTACATTTATGTGGAATACCAAAATTCTTCAAGAATATTTTATTTTGCACAGTAAAACTATGTGAATCCTTCTGCTTTTTATTAACACTAGCATATATCTCTTTGTTCCGCAGATGACTTCTAAAAATCCACATCCTCCATAAATCCATCTTGGATTGATCAGAAAGAGATTAATGATTTCTACTGGACACAATTTATCTCAACCTTGAAGTCCAAGTTCTACTCGCGTTGTTCTTCAACCCCCCTAACTAAAAATTTACACTTGATTTCTTTCCAACTTGTAATTGACCAGAACATAATGTGAATAATTCTACTGTCTCTGTGTGCATCTGCATAACATTCTTATTCTGTCGTATACATTTTTTCTTTGCTTTTCTGTATCAATGTAACTTGATTCAGATTCTAAATCTTTGGAAGATAGGAATCGAAGACAGTACAGCTTTAGCATAATGTAACAAAATGTCATCATTTATTCAACAAACTATAATGTATCAGAAATTGGTCCAGAAGTTGGAAATGTAAGAATTAATGAGACATCGTCCTGCCCTTGATATATTGACTTTAATGCTATCAGGGGAAAATGTATTAGCTTTCATTAAATAATTGTACAGTAACAAGACCCTCCCCCGCCCCCAAATCTCAGTGGCTTGTAATGCTTTATTTCTTATGCTAAATATTGACCATGGTGGCTCTGGGCTGGCTATGACACTGCTCCACATGTGCTCATTACTGGATCGAGACTGAAGGAACAATCCTTATACCATACTTGAAGGATAGGAGAAGAAAAAAATAAGTGCTCAGAGTTTTTGCTCAATATAACATATATAACCTCCAATCAACAAGTCATGTGGCCCACCTTGATGCCAATGGAGTGAGAACATATACTCCTTCCATAGAAAGGCACAGCAAGTTATGAGGCAATGAGTAGGGATTAATAGGCCTCTTACAGGTATGCAAAAAAATTGGAAACAAAAATTTATCATAAATTAACTGCAATGCTCTGTGATAAAATATGGAATGTGTTGTGGATCGCAGAAATGGAATTATCTAAATGCAGCACTTGGCAGCAATGAGGAGAGGGGAAATGGTCCTTGAACTGAATCTTGTAGGTTGGGTAAGTGTTTATCAGGGTGAAAAGAAGGAAAAGGTATTCCAGACAAAGGGTAAAAATGTGCATTTGTGGAGACATAAAGGAAGGAACAAGATTATCTTGTTTAGGAAATGAATGGTTCAATATGGTTGTGAGGTTGGATTGTTTGTTATAATAGTGGTCTGAGATTATATGCAACCTAAGAAGTTTTTACTTTTTAGCTCCTAAGAAATAAGGTACCCCTTGAGGTTGAATTTCAGAGGGGAGTGACCTTATAACCCAAATTTGGGGCAAGTCAATTAATGAAAGCCCTTCACTTTGGGATTATCAATCTGTAAAGTGCTCTTCGGGGGTCTTATTACATGTTGGATTATTTCCAGGCTTTGAATTCTATGATTCTATAGCCTTTAAATTGTTACTCAATTAAGATGATAAAAACATTTCAAGATTTGCATTTCCCAAATCTTGAACTTGATGCAAAAATTTCTCATGCAAATTATCCATAATAGCTGTTCAAAAAACATTTACATGACCTGATATGTGGTTAGAAATCCCAAATCCCAAAGCAGATTTCGGAATAATTATATCTTGAAATGTACTAAATCATTTTTAAACAAAACATGTCAGGAGAAATGTTTCTCAAATTACAGACCTAAGTACTTCCATTCTTATCTTCTAGACAATAAAATCTACTTTTATTCTAAATATTGATTGTATATACCATGAGACATAGGTTAAGATATAAGTGAAAAAATGAATTAGGTGAATGGATTCAGGATCGACTAGATTATACTGAGGCAACAAACAATACCAGTGGCTTAAGATTTATTTTTAGCTTGCTCAAAGATCACTTTGAGTCCAGGTAATTCTCAAACCATACTCAACGTTTGGTTCAGCATTCCAGGTGTTTTTTGTACTTCTGAAATCTCTTATCAGTACAATTCTTCCACTATCACCTTGGCAGCGTGAAGGGTAAGTTGCAGAACAGGGTGCCAGCAATTATATGTTATTCACCCACAAGTGACACATGTCATCTCTGTCCACCATAACATCCTCCCGCATTCCATCACCCAAACAAAGCCACATAGCTTCTTTTTACTTCAAGGGGACAGGGAAGTGCATGTTCCCAGCATGCCCAAAGTAGGGAGGAATGAGATCACTGCTGGGGAACAGCAGCAATACCTACCATATAATATAAAGGAGAAGGAATTTAGCATTTGTTCACCACCTGCCAAGGGCCAGCATTGTGTTAGAAACTTTCTCTTCTCTTACCTTAGTGGATATCCACAGAAAAACATAATTGGTATATGTGCTGTTTCAAAATTGTGGTGTATCCCAGAAAAGCCATGCTCTGTAATTCTCATTCAATATTGCTGGGTGGAATCTTTTTTATTGTTTCCATGGAGATGTGACACACCCAATTGTAGGTGGTAACTTTTGATTAGATGGCTTCCATGGAGATGTGTCTCCACCCATTCAAGGTAGGGTTGCTTACTAGAGCACTTTAAGAGTGAACATTTTTGAAAGAACTCATAGAGCCAACAGAGCCCACACAGCCAGAGACCTTTGGAGATGCAAAAGGAAAATGACCTTGAGGAAGCCTTACAAAATAAGGAGAGAAAACTATCAGATATTGCCATATGCCTTCCCAACTGAGAGAGAAACCCCGAACTTCATTGGTCCTTTCTGTGGAGTTAAGCTATCTTTCTCTGGATGCCTCAGTTTGGACATTTCTACAGCCTTAGAACTGTAAACTTGCAACTTAATAAATTCACTTTTAAAAAGCCATCTCATTTCTATTACATTGCATTCTGCAGCTTTAACTAAAAAAGTATATTTATTGTTGTGTGTATATATATATATTCATTTCACAAAACAATGTAAACAAAAGCAAAACTGATACACCAAACCTGCCCAAAAGAGACAGGAGGAAGTTAACTCATGAATTTTTATTCCAGGATCTATGTTCTTTGTACCCAATCATGTTCCCTTTGAATGTCTGCACAAACTGAAAAATAATCAATTAATAAATATGATTTTTATTTTTATCACTTAAAAAGTCAAGTAGGAAAAACAACAACAAAAGAAAAGTCTAGTAGGAATTGTGTATTTAGGTTACAATTTTCTTCCTTTTTTGGAAAGCAAGATTTTGAAAAACATTATCTTAAAGCAATAAAATATCACAGATTATCTGTTTCACATGACCCGAGAAATCTTCACATTTCTTTCCAACTTTTTGAGTGTTTTGAGTCAGCTTTTTCAGAAGTTATAAACATCTGATTCACTGGCTACCAATTCATCCTTTTTCATGTACTTCATCCATCAATGGTCATAGAAATTAAAAATGGAGTCCACTATAGCATAAAATGTGAATCTAGTTACATGAGCCTTTTTTAAAGCTCAGTGATAAGTAAAGAGCATTCATACCCATTGAATATCTTATCTCAGTGTTTCAGTGAGGTAGGATGATGGTCTTGCAGGAGAGATTATTCAACATGGTCTATAGATTTAATTTTAAAGTGAAAAACTATCCTGCTATATGGCAAGGATAATGGTTTCTATCTACTCTTAAGGGTAGTCAGTAGCTCTATAGAAAGGCCATGAAAAGCAGTGCCCTTTTCTTTACAAAATGACTATTGTAATAATTTTTAGAAATGGATTGACAATGGATTTAGTTTGCATATATTGACATTCACCCAAATTGTCTATTTTAGATATTAAATAAGTTTAGGATTTGGGCATATGAAACAAGCTCTTTCTGAATTCTTGAATAAGTTTCTCTACTTCAGACTATGTCTCGGTGGTTTGAAGAAGGAAAGCCACTTGACGCTCTTCTCATGCAGTAAAAATACTATTTCTTTATTTCGAAACTTTAGAAGATAACTTTTTCCATTAAAAAGTACTTTGTGTGCTGATTTTTAGGCTGTATTCCAAGCATGATTTCTAATCTTCCAAACAACACTGGGAAATAGTGATTCCTAACCTCACTCATGGATATTATTTAGCTGAGGCTCGGAAATGTAAATTAGCATGCCTAAGGTTGGTGATGAAATAGAGATCCTAAATTATTTCTAAGCGATTCTAATGTCAGGCTGTTTTTCTAAAACATCATAGTTGGTCACAAACAATGGCACCCTAACTATCTAAGATGTGTAGGCAAGTCACTTAAGGCATATTTCAGAATCACCTCTTCTTAGTTGTTTTTCTGTCTACAATGTCTCCTATATTTATCACCTTTCATCTATTGACATTGATTCTGACCTAATTTAAACTCTATATTTGGCTTTAACTGCTTTCAGTCATCAAACATATCATAAAAGCTTTGATAACTGAAAGAATTAAAGAAGTTAAGGAATTTTAGAACCATTGAAAAATGTATTTTTATTGAGAAATCTTCACATACAGTCCATCCATAGCATACAATCAATGACTCACAATATCATCACATAGTTGTTTATTCAGCACCATAGTCATATGTACATTTGCATCACTCCAAAAAAAGAAATAAAAAGGAAAAAGGAAAAACTCATACATCCCATACCCCTTACCCCTCCCTCTCATTGACCACTAGTATTTTAATCTACCCAATGTTTTTTTAGCTCTTATCCCCCCATTATTTATTTATTTTTCCTTATTTTTTTTACTCATCTGTCCATATTCCAGACAAAAGGAGCATCAGACACAAGGTTTTCACAATCACACTGTCACACTGTAAACTTTATACTATCATCCTCAGGAATCAAAGCTACTGGAATACAGTACAACAGTTTTAGGTACTTCCCTCTAGCCACTCCAATGCACCATAAACTAAAAAGGAATATCTATATGAAGCATAAGAATAACCCCCAGGAGAACCTTTTCACTGTGCTTGAAATCTCACCGCCACTGAAACTTTGTGATGTCTCATTTCTCTCTTATCCCTTTTGGTCAAGATGGCTTTCTCAATCCCATGATGCTGGGTCCCAGCTCATGCTGGGAGTCCTGTCCCATAATGCCAGGGAGCTTTATGGGACATTTTTGAAAAACACTTTATTATCTGTTTTACTCTGGATTATATACAGAGGTAAAAAAGATAACAAATTGTGTTTCAGAAATGGTTCCCAAATTATTTGAACACTTCTCCCATCAATATATTGGGTCTCAGTGCTCTCTTTTTGAATTTAGGCTCCGGGATGGTTTGACCAGTAGAATATGGTAGAAGAGATTCTGTGCCTGTCAGCACTCAGGGCTTAAGAAGCAGGACCTTCTACTTCTTGCCAGATGTGAGACAAACCAGGTCACGTGTAGAAGCTATCACAACCCCAGCTGAGGCCTCAGTCACCAGAAGCATCAACCATCAGGCATGAGGTTGAAAAAGCCTTTTGAGATGACAAGAGTCCCAGGCTCCCATCAAGAACCACCTAGCCAAACACAGTCAACAACCAGAACAGTGAGAGTTAATGGTAAAATAATTGTTGCTGTTTGAGGCCACTGATATTTAGGGTGCCTTATTGCTATGCAATAAATAAATGGAAAAGATGACTAAAAACAAAAGTCTTGCCAATAGTCTAGTAGTTATGGGTTGAATTGTGTCTTCCAAAAAAGATATTTTGATGTCCTGATGCTCCCTCCTCAAAATGTGACCTTATTTGAAAATAGGGTCATTATAATGGAATTAGGCAAGTCAAAATGAGGTCATATTAGAGTAGGGTGAGTCATTTAATCTACCATGAGTAGTGTTCTTATAAGAAGGGGGAAAGGAAACATAGACAAAGAGAAGATGGCCATGTAAGGATGGTGACAGATACATCTAAGCCAAGGAACTCCTGGGGCCACCAGAAGTCAGGAGAGAGGCTTGGGATAGACTCTTCCCTAGAAACTTCAGAGGGAGCATGACCCTGCCACTACCTCGATTTTGGACTTTTAGCCTCCAGAACTGTGGGACAATAGATTTCTGTAGTTTTAAGCCATCTAATTTGTGATACTTTGCTATGGCAGCACAAGAAAACAAAGACACTAGTGGAAAATGAAGACATGAAACAAAAGAAATGAGATGGAAATTTTTCATTCATCAAAATAAATTCAGGAGAAAGCCCTATCTTTATCTGGACATTGGTTAACTGATGTAGGAACATCTGAAGTAGGCATATTTAGAAGTAGGCATGTTTTGACCACATTGGGGAAGGTGGGGGCTTTTTACTGATTAGAATCATTAGGGAAGTCCTCGAACATTTTGGTTGGGAGATACTTTTTTTCTCTTCCTTATTAGAGAAGTTGTGGCTTTACAGAACAATCATGCATGAACCACAGGATTCCCATATACCACCTTCCTATACCTTGCATTGGTGTGGGACATGTGTTGCAACTGAAAATAATACATCTCTGTAATTGTACTATTAACTATAGTACATCGTTTAACTTAGGTTTCATTGTATAGTGTTGTTCCAGGGATTTTTAAAAAATGTTTCTGCTGCTACTGTGCTTGTTTGAAAGGATTTACATACCCTAGAAAAGCAATGTTGTAATCCTAATCAATCTTGCAGGAGCAACTGTTTCTTCTAATCTCTATCCAGTTCTATAGGATGGAAACTTGATTAGGTTATCTCCATGGAGATTTGACTTGATCAGTGGTAGGTATTAAATTTGATTAGAGACGTGTTTCCACCCATTCTATGTGAGCCTTAATTAGTTTACTGAGATTTTATAAAAGAGGAGACATTTTTTGGAGAGAATGCCTTTTGAGAATGATGAGAAAGCCACAGCAGAACCAAGCAGAGCCAAAAGGCTGAGAGAACCACAGAGTCCCCCAGCCAGTGACCTTTGGAGATTCTGAGGGAGAAGAGAAGGATGACAGAATGACAAGAGCCATGAAGCAGAGTCCACCAGCCAGGGACCTTTGGAGATGAGGAGAAAGCCCCTGCGGGAGCTTCATGAAGCAAGAGGCCTGGAGAGGAAGCTAGCAGAGAACACCACGTTCACCAGAGAGAGAAACCCTGAACATCATCAGACTTCTTGAATCAAGGTATCTTTCCCTGGATGCCTTAGGTTGGACATTTCTATAGACTTGCCTTAATTGGGACATTTTCATGGCCTTAGGACTATAAACTTGTAACTTATTAAATTCCCTTTTTAAAAGCCATTCTGTTTCTGGTATGTTGCATTCTGGCAGCTAGCACACTGGAACAGTTACCGTATAAACAATCTAACCTTTCCCATTTAGTCGCATTCAGATGTATATTTCAGTGCAGCAAATTATGTTCACAATGTTGTGCTCCCATCAGGGTCCCAGCCTAACGAATCCAGTGGTGTTGTTTCTAGATAACTGAGGAGTGGGGACTGCCAGGTCTGGGCAGGAGAGTCTAGACAGCATCTCATCTGCTTTGGCCTCTCTGGAGCCACTTGTGCTAATACAGTTTTTAATCCAGTATCATTCTTTCTTAAGCTAGTTCTGTTTGATTCTTTTGGTTTAAAAAAAATCCCTAATCAGAAGAGCCTTTGAAGTAGCTGTTATTTCTATGTATTTTAATCCCTTAGACTAACAATAGGGTGGGCAGGTGAAGGAGGTGAGGAATTCTAGGAATGAAACCAGGTGCCACAGCAGCGAAATGGAATGCCAGTAGAATGCCTTCAGGCTGAATTATATTCGTCAGTGGGGGATATGGCACTTTTTTAAAAGGAATTTTCAAACCATGGCAATATGGATTTCAAATAAGTCTGGGGAAGTATATGTCCTCCTAAATAAAAACCATGTCTTCTATGATGTTGTTGTCTTCAGAAAACGGAAATTTATATCTATTCATATGTAACTTCAATAAAACTCTGAATCAAGAATTCAAAATTTTATTTCATTCCAATTTCTCTTTCCCATCCAGATTGTTTTGCTGACTCAAAAAAAGCACAGCATACATCAGATTAGCGTCTTGTTTCCCTGGCATTGAAACAACAGAAGATTTGCTTTCCCACTGAATTCCTGGATTTTTAAAATGATTGGTTAATTTTGTTGCAAAAAATAAAAACAGCATAAGACAGATTTAATAATAGATGCTTAATTACACTTTAAATTAAATGTAAATCTTGAAAATATAAACCAATTGGTAATTGCAGGTTGTTTCCCATTTTAGCTGAAACCATTCAGAATCATGCCATGTTCACTCATTCATAAGAAAGTCACATAATCTAAAGAGATGAAACTATCTAAATTCAAAGTAACAGTTGATGTAATTATATTGAGTCATAGAGGTCCTGTTACTTTGTTCATGGCTGGGGAAGAAACCGATGTAATATTGAAATGAAACATTATTACCGTCTCACTTACTCCTCCTCGGGATTGGTTTAGTGATTACTTCAACATCCACATCAGTGAAAAACATTTGACATCTGGCCTGGAAAATCAGACAGTAGACCACAGAGACTTTGATTAAAAAACTTCATGTAATTTTCTCCAATCAGTAGTTTGGCCTGTTCTTTTATCAGAGTGAAGGTTGCTCTCATCACCTACAAATTTATGCTAAGGCTTTAAACAAACAAGCATGAAACTTCCACATGAAAAATCCGCCCCTGAAGGAATAGTTACTGGGGAACTTGATGACAGCTCTAGCGATGATTTGATTTCATCAGTGTGAATAAAACCGGGAATCTTTTGTGTGTGTGTGTGTGTGTATTTGTATCTCATCCCAGTTGTGTGTGTGTGTCTGTTTAGCCTTTAGCTCATAAAGCATTTCTGGGTGAGCTCTACATTAGGTGCTATTGCTCGCTGGGAAAAATAAAAAAGGGGCAACTTCTTTTACATCAACTGTATGCCAGAGTCTATTCTGAAGGCAGAAATCATGCAAGCCACCAGGGTTCTGTATGTTTAACCTCCCATAGAGCAGAGCCATTCCCATTACTGAGAAGAATGAACCCTCAGCGACACAACAATAGAGATCCTGCAATGAACCGCACTGCGGTATCGCCATGAATTAAAGTCTCCACCAGAGGCAGTGGCTCTTGGCATCAGAGAGCAAGGGCTTCGATGAAGTCGAGCAAGGAACTCTGCAGTAATGAGCCACCCCACTGCCTTTTCTCTTTGAAGACAATTTATATGATGAAACTTGATAATTAACTTATGTCCAACAAACTAAATCCAATATATCTGTTTTCAGGGCAGAGGCAGTGGCTGTAGGCTCCTGGAACACGCCACCCCATCTACCAGTTCCTTGACAAGGACATAGTTCCAGCTAATGCAGTGTCACAGTAAATTTGCTTATCTCTTAAGAACAACAAGGTGTGCTGTAAAATATGTATGTACTATCAAAACATTCATAATAAAATACTAATAAAATTAGAAAGTTGGAATAAGAGGAAATCATGGTCTTCAATTGTATGCCTTGAAATTACCTTCAATAATGGCTGATACATTATATATGTGGTGACTATTGCATATATATTTATAATGCTTCAGCCCATGAGCACACAATTGGTTTTTCCAGGTTCAGTGTCCAAGAAAGGAACAGTATGATAGAGCAAAAACCAACTTTTTCCAATGCTACAACTTTATCTTTCATGGTTTAAAAATCATCATTGCACTATTATACCCTGGAGAATAGGAAATCTACTCAATGTTTAGAGATGTAGCCAAAAAAAAAGCATTTCCTCCTAGATACTACCTAAAATAGCAAGGTAAAAAAACAAAAACCAACCAACCAACCAACCAAACAAACAAAAAAACCAGAACCAAACACAAAAATCCCACAGAAGGTGAAAAAAGAAAACAGTTGGATCATTTTTCAAAATGTCAATGTTTTATTTAAACCTGCCTGGGGCTGATCTTTGCACTCAATCCATGTACATGGCATGGTATTAGAATTACAGCTCTGGGATGGGAAGAAATAGGAAGTACCAGGCAGACTTTGCATCACAAGCTGTGACCATTACTTTGCTACATACTTAACAACAGTCATTTATTGGTCCATTGGCCTACGTCCTCATGAAATCAGATTGCAGTTTTGGAAATCTGGCAGTGAAATAAAATCTGCTCTCAGAGATGGGTATCTATTGGGAAACACTTTCATTATATGACTGCTACACAAGGTATTCTGCTGGAAAAAAGTGATTTGTTCCACAGCAAAAAAAAAAATGCATCTAGAGGAAATTGATATTTAGTTACTCATATCAACCAATGCTTACACAAAAAGAAAGTCTAAGTTTTCATAATTTGAAAACATTAACTTATCCATTTATCTAGATGTATTTATTTGTAAAATGACAGGCCATAGGGAGTTTAAAACTGCTTCTTGCAATTTCTGCCTTTTAAATATGAAAGTTATTACCAAACAATTATTTTAACCCCTCTTTTACAAGGGCAGCTTAATCCGTGAATGCCTTAACAATAGACATATTTCTAACTAAGAAATCACAATTTTACAAAATTTTCCTAACATTATTTCTTTTCTATTTAAATGTAAAGTTATTTTATTCAGAATAACAAAGTTGGTCTTGTGTGGCATATGTTCTGAAAGCTGAACTGATATTACCTACAGCAAGCTGGAATTGTACAGAATGTCAATCTTAAATCCTCACTTATGGGATCTTTGTTAGTAATCAACTGAAATATAATCTATTTCAGGTCATGGAGCATAAAGTGAAAATTAATCTTACTGTATCTGACAATCTTTTCTCTGCATTTAATTGATGTGCTCTGTAAAAATCATACAGTCTATAAGATGAGCCCTTTAGCTCTAGACAAACCTATAAATTCTACATCATACTTTGTCCTTGTCTGTGTAACCAAGTGCATAATTTTGGAAATACTGTGGTGTATAAGGATTTTGAATCATATTCCCTGTTGTTTAAAATTTGTCTAAAGTTTGAATTTTTTAAAGAGTTTAAATGGTTTTTTTGTTTGTTTGTTTTGTTTTGTTTGTTTTACGTTTTGACCTCTTTCAGAAGAAGCTGAATTTTAAAAATTCTGTCTAGGATTTAATATCTAGGAGGGCAAAGATCTTTGTTCTGTTTTCAAATGTGTCCTAAGGACCTAGAAATAAGTCTGATATATATTAGGTGCTCAATAAATTTTTGTTCTACTAGTGAATGAATTGTGAGAAAGACAAGCAGCTCTACATGTAAACTGGCCCTTAAAATGACACTGGCTTGTTCCTTTAAAGTGAATGTGAAATCATGAATTATGGAGAATAAATCTTAATTTCACCTTTAATTTCTTGGGGGCAGGCTAGCCTATGATGGCTACTTATCTGTTTCTGAGATCTGTGTAGAAACAAATAACAAACTATTGGAAAGTCTCACAACATCGAAAATAATCAAGTGCTAATTGGGGATAGAGAAAATTGGAGGAAACGAGAATTTGGAGAAAGGTAAGTTCTTTGGAGTTTAAAGAAATCATTTCTTTAACAAAAGCCCATGTCTATTTAGTACTTAGCATGGGCTATGCTCTCTGCATCCCGCAACTCTGTAATACACATGCAAGGCTACAATCCAACCCTGTCCCTACTGCAATGGTGGTGTAATATGGTGACAATATTTGGGGGGAATGAGGGAAGGCCTTACAGAAAGCCGAAGCATGAAGACATAGCTCAGCTGTTAACGGGGGATGGGCCCAACTGGGCAGGACAACTGCAATGATAACTCCTTTGAACCTGAGAAAGCAAATGTGTCAGAGAAGCAGCAAGACCTTGGAAAAATGAATGTCCAAGTGACAGAAATCAAGAAATTGTGCATTTATTAGGATAATTAAATTTCTATTTTAAAAAAAACCCTCAAAAACAACGATTTAAACAAGATAACAACCTGAGCATAAGCAATTTAGGATTGAAATGGTTGTCCCATTATGCGGGACCAGTTCCTTCTAGCTAGCCGCTTAGCCATTCTCCATCTCCAGCTTTCACCTCATGTTTTAAGACAGCTGCTTCAGTTCCTGCCATCATGCCTGCACACCCATCAGTGGGAGCAAGTGAGTGGGAAGTACAAACTATTCTCTAATATCTCCACAGTTAAAACCCATTCTCTCTGTTCACCCTAATTTCTTACTACTACCACGTAAAACACTTCTGCTCCCCTTCCTTCTGTTTCTAACCCACCTCTCTCTCTCTGTTTCTAACCCACCTTTCCCTTCAGGATGAGGTCAAAATCCTGAGTATTTAAATTCCAGTCTGGGCTCAGAAAACTGAGAACCAGAACACTTGTATCACTTTCAGATTTTCATATGACTTCACTCTTTTTTCACATCACTTTCTCCAAAGGAGGGCAGTGAGAAAATCCTTGGGGAAAGGTGCTAGCTAAATGAAGATTACCATTATCATTTATGGGTGAAGGTTTTAATTTACAGTTCATTATTGCCAACCTCCCATAGCTTCACATGGCTGGGAGAGTGATTCTGGACGCACTGCTCTCTTCTTTTCCCCTTTTAGTGTAATCGCAGTGAAGGGAGCGTGACTGTGAAGAAGGCAGATAAAAAACTTCCTGGTGGCACATGTGATGCTGGCAGGTTACAGCTGATGGACCGATCGTGTGAACAAGAGGCATCCTGGAGAGGCAGGATAGCTCAGCGGGGGAAGATCTCTCTTCCTTGCTTAACTTGTACTTCATCAACAAAATTATCAGCTGAGTTCTCATTCCGACATCTTTACTATTGGAGATGATGTTCCAAGGAAGAAGGACACAACATGATTTATACACAGTGGGCTGAGTTTTTAGTGGGAGAAATTCAAAGCAGAACTGATTTGTCTTCTGTGCAGAATGCATGTGAGGTTGCAGTCAGTGAGAGAAAAGAAATAGAAGTGTCCCAATGGCACCAGCACCTTTCGTCATTGAGGTGTAATTTTTGCCTGTTCTGAGGCAAGAGAAGGGCCCCTGCAAAGGCGGTTTTGTTCCTGTGGATAGAACATAAGCGTACTATGCCCGAGGCCAGGCACACCCAAGAACCTCTCGCTA
>PVIY010055254.1:0-13822 GCA_004026745.1 Myrmecophaga tridactyla | reverse complement strand
AGCTTCTAGGTGTCCTCTCCTGGTGGAGTCACACAGAAACTCATTTAATTCTCCCATGTGTATATGTGACAACATGTGCAGAGGGTTGACACCAGATAAAGTTGTCTGATCCTTGTTGTCCAGTGTTTTTACTGGGGATTAGTAACATAGGCACGTGGTGCACAGGTGACTGAGCTCAGCTACTTATACTCCATCTCTTTGCCCCAAACCCTGTGCAAAAATGGGTGGTCACCATGAATGGCATTGTTAGGATAAACTGATCTGGTCAAACTGGAACAGTATGACCCAAGGTCTCAGACACACCAAAACAGACATTCATCATATAGTGTGAGCCAAGGCCTTGAGCAAAGAAAAACACTATGTTGGCTTTACAGTTTTGTTTTTTCTCATCATAAAAACAACAGAAACCTATTGTCTCATTGTTCTGGAGACCAGAAGTCTGAATTCAAGGTGTTGGAAGGACATTTTCTAGTTTGCTAGCTGCCATAATTCAATATACCAGAAACAGAACAGCTTTTAAAAAAGGAAGTTTAATAAGTTGAAAGTTAACAGTTTTTAGGCCATGGAAATGTCCCAATTAAAGCAAGTCTATAGAAATGTCAAATCTAAGGTATACAGGGAAAGATACCTTGATTCAAGAAGGCCAATGAAGTTCAGGGTTTCTCTCTTAAGTGGAAAGGCACATGGCGAAAATGGTCAGAGTTTCTCTCTCATCTGGAAGGACACATGATGAACATGGTGCCATCCGTTAGCTTTCTCTCCTGCCTTCCTGTTCCAAGAAGCTCTCTGGGAGGTATTTTCCTTCTTCATCTTCAAAGTCACTGGCTGGTGGGCTCTCTGCTTCTCGTGGCTACATTGTTCTGCTCTCTCAGAATCTCCCAACTATTTCTCTTGTTGTTCTCTGCTGTCTCAGAATTTTCTTTTTATAGGACTCCATCAAAGTAATCAACACCCTCCTAGAATGGGTGGGGTCATGTCTCCACCTAATCCAGTTTAACAACCACTTTTGATTGAGTCACATCTCCAGAGAGATAATCTAATTAAAATTTCAAACATACAGTGCTGAATAGGGATTAGAAGAAATGGCTGCCTTTACAAAATGGGATTATAATTAAAACATGGCTTCTTTAAGTTACATGCATCCTTTCAAATTGGTATAGGACCACAGACACTTTTAGGCAGAAAGTTATAAGGGTTAAGAAGCTACCTTCCTGAAGACAAAAAAAGAGTCAATCCTGCAAACTAGATTTTCTTTGGAATGTGCTAGATTTGAGAAACCCAGGCTTGCTGAGTTAACCATGTCCTGACCAGTTCACTCCTCTCGCCCTTGATCTACACTCTCTTACAGAAAACCAGTCACAGTTTTAAGCATCTATGTTTAGTAAGTGTTTATATAATAGATACAATAGTATAAGCATGAATCTGGCTAACAGATAAATCAGGATGGGATAGTGAGCAATTTAGAGATAAAATGAATCCATCCTATAAACTGTTACATGCATTTCCATATTTTTGTATTAACTCTATTACTCACTTATCTCTTTATTCTATTATTATTTGTATCTTGTAATAAACTTGTACAGCATTATGTAGCATAGAAATTAGCTGATGGCTTGCTAAATCCAGTTCTTTCTCAGTTTAGTCACTTTCTCTTTGTATTATATTCCAAGAAGACTTTAACTACTTTTTCCAATATATTTGATAATCAATATCAGTGTTATCATGTGACTTATTTACTTAACATTCTTGAATTACATAAAGTACACCATCAATATCATACTATGCTGCAATTCAATTATGATGTAACTCACTTCATTACAGAACAAATCAGTAAGAAAGAAAGAGGCATTTTCTATGTCTTTACAAAAATTGGCCTTTGCTCATATGTCAGATGTTATTACATATAGGTATCATCACAATTGGTGGTGATTCTATTATTTCTCAGTTCAAAGACAAAGGCTGTTACCCTGTATCAATTTATAAGTTTGTATTAAGACTGGTTTCCATTGTGTGTGCTACCATTTAGCAGTGCCTACTTTCTTTCTACAGGGAGGACACAAGTATCTTTCAAAAGAGTTCCTATCCCTACAGACTGGTCTATAGGGAATGACTTATTATTAGTATGAGGGCAATCATAGTGCATCAAGGTAAATATGTGCCCAGAGAACTTCCATAGGTTTAAAAAGGTTCAGAAGATCCTCATAAGTGTGCTTCTCTGCTTTCTTTCTTTAGAATAGTGGCCAAAATCCCACCACTGCTTTAGTCTTCATTCATATTAAAATAGTTAGGGGTCATATTGTATAGGGTACAAGCCTTTTTCCATGTTGGGTCCTAGCGTTATTCATAATTATTTATCTACCTGATCTACTTAACTAAATCTCATCATCTTCCCAGATTGAGTCCCATCCCTTGCTTTCCCTGTGAAGAGAATTCCCCATAATCTGCTTAGTTTTAGTTAATAAAGCTATTTCCTCAATGCTGCTCCACATTTAAAGTAAATTCAGATTGCCGCAAAATGCCTTAGATTGGTACTTATCTCATATACAGGCCTGTTTTGCTTTCTGGCTTATGTTGTTTAATCCGCCATGCATATTTGTTTCCACTGTGTACTAATGGCTTGAGTGAAGTTAGGATAGATGTTTAAAACCTGAAAATGTTAGGTCTTCCATACCAGAGTTAGGTGAGTGGTCACCTAATTAGGTGTAATTTGGTTTGAGTATTCATTAAGGCCTCTGAAAGACTTACTTATCTCAGAGTGAAGCCATGTCTCAGAGAAATTCAGACCTATTATTTGAAGCCTACTGCCTTATTCTCATCAGAAATCTCTTGTCCTTCCCTAATCTATGCAGTAGGTTTCCAGCCACAAAAGTGAGAATGATACCTGTTTTTCACATCAGACATGCAGCTTCTACATTTTAGTCACTATAACCACTATAATTCTATAGTAATCAATTTATTGGTAGCTGCATACTACAGAGTCTAATGGTCTGGCAAGAAGTAGCTCTCAGAAAGTTCTTTCCAAAAGATGTCCTTAGTATTAGATTCAATCTGATCAAAAGATACTGGTATATTGCTGTAGCCAACTCAGCCATTAACAACTGGTTCAACATGTCACTAGAGTGATGCTATTCAAGTTTGCAGAGTTCCAGTCAACATTTTTAGGTTCTTAAAGCAGGGGTGGTCATGGTTAACACATGGATTCACCCTTATAGACATCCAGTGTAAGTGTGCTAAATAATAATATTATACTCTTGGTCTGAGCCTAACGCGACAACTATATAATATTGGATTTTCCTTGTTGCATAGCACCTTTTACCTTCCATTACTCTTTGATACTTTTCCTTCTCTCCATTTGTCATTGATTTTAACACAAGTTTTTCCAACTTTGGAAGGGGATTTAGGTTCAGTACTTGTGCTGGTCCAGACAGCTAGCAGCAATAACTGTCTAGCAAGTGCCTTCCCTTCACTTCATTCCTATCCATGTAAGGTAGAGTTACATAGATACAGAACTCGTAGGCTATCCAACAACTAGATAAAAATATACTGTAAACAACAATTTTGCTAGATGGTTCAAGGCACAATCAATCCCAGTATGTCCTTAGAAATTCTTGCACAAAATTTTAAATTGTAGTTATAGTTTTGTTTAGGGATCATCTCTGCTTCCAGCACCTCCAGTTAGAGCCCTCATCCCAGGAGAAGGTCCCTGGTCCCACACAGATCAAATAGAAAAAAATAAAAGTTGATGTTCTATGGGGAAGAACTTTATCATCTCAATCCTTCCCATACTCACTTTCTCACATTCCCAAGAAAAATGGAGGAATCTATTTAGTTGAGACACTCCCTTGATCCACCTCATATTGAGCACTCACTTGTGAAGGTAAGTAAACAAGTCCACCCCATCAAGCTTTTATCTCCTCCTATTTTAGACAATAAATCTTCTAATTTCCTGATCTAATTCTTTATCAAACCACTGCTTTGAGGATGATATGAAACATATGTCCATTTGATGTGAGATCTCATAGCCCATTGTTTGACACTATGTGCTGTAAAGTGTATTCCTTGATCTTAAGAATTATAACTAAGCAGTCAAAATTAGTATGTATCTTCTGTTGCAGTAGTTTTATTGTGTTCTTAGCATTTGCTTCTATCATCAGTATGCAAAACCCAGTCCCAAGCAAGTGTCTAATCCTCTCAGGAACAATTTATAGTCTTGTGTGGCTACTAATAGTGCTCAAAGTGTTCTAATTCCTAGGTATGGTCTGAACCTTCCTCCTAGGGGTTCTGCCCTATTATCATCTCCAGTCTCTGTCTCTCTTGCTTGCAGAAAGGAAATTCATGTTGGCATTTTGTGCTTCAGATTGTGCAAGAGGAATATGATGATCAGTCTATCTCTGCAATTCTGCAGGTCCCCCTTGTTCATTCATTTCATGGATGAACTCAAGCAAATGAACACCTCAAGCAAACGCACCAAGATGTCCATTTGCTGGTTCTAATCATCTTCCAATCCTGGAAAAAGGTTATCGTGATGAGCATCAACATACCCTATTTCAATATTCTCTTTTAATTACCATGTCAATTTTTAAAGGTTATTTTCTATATAACCATTGTTTTAATAGTACAATTTTCTGTGGCCCATCTGCCAGACCATATGGTCAGGTCATTAGCTACTTTCCATGAGTCAGTATACACTAAAAGATTGGGACTCTTATTCTGGTTCAATTTTTACATCACTGAATGGAAAACAGCATACAATTGAACCCACAGAGTTGATTTGTTCCTACCTTCTTCAGTCAGTTTTATTTTACATCTGTTAGTTTGGTCACAGCAGTTATTTTACAAACAGGATGCTGCTCATCCACCTTGGAACTGATATCTGTCAATAAATAGCTATTTTTAAAAAATTTTTATTACTAAAACCAATTAACATACAATATGAACATTATTTTTTCATCACATAGTTGTATGTTCATCATCATGATCATTTCTTAGAACATTTGCATCAATTCAGAAAAAGAAATAAAAATAAAACAGAAAACAATTCATATATATCATACCCTTTACCTCTCCCATTCATTGATCACTAGCATTTCAATC
Organism: Myrmecophaga tridactyla; assembly: GCA_004026745.1. Taxonomy (NCBI): domain Eukaryota; kingdom Metazoa; phylum Chordata; class Mammalia; order Pilosa; family Myrmecophagidae; genus Myrmecophaga; species Myrmecophaga tridactyla. The sequence continues at coordinate 8,728 of PVIY010055254.1, read as the reverse complement.
ATGCCCCATATAGAGAGGGGGAGGGCAGTAAGTTTACTTGTCATGTTGGTTGAGAGAGAGAGGCCACATCTGAGCAACAAAAGAGGTTCTCTTGGGGGTGACTTTAAGAAGGTAAACTTCCCTGGCAATTAGGGAAGTGCAAATCAAAATCACAATGAGATATCATCTCATACCCACTAGAATGACCATTATCAATAAAACAGAAAACTACAAGTGCTGTCGTTTTGGATATGGAGAAAGAGGCACACATCCACAGTTGGTGGGAATGTCAAATGGTGTAACCGCTCTGGAAGGCAGTTTGGTGGGTCCTCAGGAAGCTAAGTACAGAATTACCATATGACCCATCAATATCATTGCTGGGTATCTACTCAGAGGACATGAGAGCAAAGACACAAATGGACATTTGCACCTCAATGTTTATAGCAGCATTATTTACAATTGTCAAGAGATGGAAACAGCCCAAATGTCCATCAGCAGACGAGTGGCTGAACAAGCTGTGGTATATACACATGATGGAATATTATGCAGCTGTTAGACAGAATAAAGTTATGAAGTATGTAACAACATGGATGAAACTTAAGGACATTATATTGAGTGAGATTAGCCAGAAACAAAAGGACATATAATGTATGGTCTCACTAATATGAACTAACATTAATGAATGAACTTGGATAATTTCAGTTAATAACAGAGGTCATCAGAAGATAGAAATAGGGTAGATATTGGGTAATTGAACTGACGGGATACAGATTGTGCAATAGGACTGATTGTAAACATTCAGAAATGGATAGCACAATATTACCTAACTGTAATACAACAATGTTAGAAGACTAAATGAAGCTGAATGTGAGAATAATAGAGGGAGGAGGCCTGGGGTACACAAATGAAATCAGAAGGAAAGATATGTGATGCAGACTGAGATGGTATAATCTAGGAATGCCTAGAGTATATAATAATAGTGACTAAATGTACAAATTTAAAAATGTTTTGCTTGAGGAAGAACAAAGGAATGTCAATAATATAGGGTGTTGAAAACAGATGATAATTAATATTTTAAAACTTTAACTTATGTGTGAGACTAAAGCAAAAAAATATCTATTTGGTACAAAATTTATATTTTGACTAGTGCATTTCCTATTATAACTTATGTGGACAGCTTAATTGAACACTGTAAGTACATGGAACCTTGAGTAGGGCATGAGATTTTGTAGGTTTCTCCAGAGTAATGCCTTGATAAATCCCAGAGTGATTTGAACAGTGAATAAAAAAGCATTTGCAAAGTCCCCTTGGGGGAATGGTGAAAAAAGGGGAAAAGTTCAACTTTCCCAAGTGGAGAATTCTTGATATTCTCACAAGCAGTAGGGACAACTGAAGCAACAGGCTAAGCCCCCAATCTTGGGGTTTGTTCATATGAAACTTGACACTGCAAAGGATAAGCTAAGCCTACTTAAATAGCTTTTTGAAAAATATATATTTTTTTAAAGTTTGTAATATGATATTTACACAAAGAAAATAAAGAAAAAACAATATTTTCAAAGTACACTTAAGAAATAGTTACAGAACAGATTTCAGAATTTGTTATGAGTTACTATTCCACTACTTCAGATTTTTCTTTCTAGTTGCTCCAAAATACTGGAGGCTAAAAGAAATATAAATATAGTGATTCAGCAGTCATATTGAATACTGAATAACTGTTACAGCAGTCATTTCTCTGCTATAACATCTCCTTCTCTTTAAATCCTTCTCCCAATCTATTAGAATCTTTAGGCAATGCCTGTTCTGACTTTTTTCATGTTGTAAAGGGTGTCAACACTAAAAGGATAGAGGGATGTAATTAATAGATAATCTTGGAGAGGCTGATACCCCTGGGTTTCAGGATGTAAATGGCTAGGAACCCTCTGGATACTATAGACTATAGGAAAAAATTTAGTGCATGAAAATTGTATAGAGTCTCAGTTCAAGCCCTTGGTGTTCTTAAGAGTTAACAGGAGTGACATTGGTTGTGATTTAGCAAGCCATGGCAATTAACACCATGTAACTGAAGCTTGCATAAAAGTAGATTCCAGGATATCTTCTTGACTCTATTTGATCCCTCTTAGCCCCTGATGCCTTATTTATTTTATTTTATTTATTTTTTGCATGGGCAGGCACTGGAAATCAAACCCAGGTCTCTGCATGGCAGGCAAGAACTCTGCCTGCTAATCCACCATGGCCCACCTTATGTCTTATTTTATTACACTTTTTTTGCCCCTTTTGGTCAGAAAGGCAATGGTGATCCCACAGTGCCAGAGCCACACTCATTCCCATGAATCATTCCCCATTATCAGGGAGAGTTTAACTCCTGAAGGTAGGGAAGAGATTTTCCTTGCAGAACTGGGCTAAAAGACAGAGAGGCCATATCTAAACAAAAAGAAAAAAAAAAAAAAAGGCTTCCTGGAAGGGAGCAACTCTTAGAACTCATTATAGGTAGTCTTGGCTTCTCCACTACAAAAATAAGTTTCATAAGGGCAAGCCTCAAAACCAAGGGCTTGGTCTATTTTCTTAGGAGTCCCCAGTGGTTGAGAGGGTACCTGGAGTTTCCAAGATAGGAAATTTTACTATTATGTATTTATTTCCTTCAGACTCTCTAGGGACTCTCCCAATACTTTATAATTATCAGCCTACCAGTCTAAGATGTATCCAGGTATTAAATTAATCTATACAGAATTACAAGTCCTCATTCTTGTTCTGAACTCCAAGGTTTGGGTTGTTTAAGTGAGCAATTAGGGCAGGTTAATTTAGATTGTGTGTTACAGAAAATTTAGTTTCTACATAAAATAAACCTCTCTGTCTTTGGTATCATACAGTAAGTGAAGGTCTAACATACATACGTTATCATCTTTTACCCTGCATTCTGATTTACCTTAGTTCCAGCCAGATTGTTTTCATTTTTATCTCTAATTGAAGCCTCATTTTTTTTGGGGGGGTGATTATTTTGTTTTTATTATAGCTATGCTAACATTCTGGGCTGCAAGACTCCATTTTTGGTTCTCAGGTGCCACAGAGTTACTCAAAGTTCCAAGGAAGTAGCAGCTGATGTGCATATAGCTCAGTGCCTCAGAATCTAGAGATATACTTAGAATTTAAGACTAAGTGTGGCTGCTATAAGTGCTTACAAATCTATGCTCCAATATTCTTATAAGTATTTTCTGAAAGACCTTAGCATATTTTCTTTTTCATTTCTGGCTTATTTTGCATAGCACATTGTTCCCAAGGCTTATTTAGTTCGTGTGCCTCTTAATGTCCTTTTTCTTTGCAGTGCCACCATATTTCATCATATAAATGTATCACAGTTTGCCATTCTGGTTTTTGGTCATTGTACACGTTGGGTCCTCAATCTATTGGATAGGATGGATAATGTCCAAAATAAACCATGTGTGGTAGTTAGATTCAGGTGTCAATTTGGCCAAGTGAAGGTGCCTAGTTCTATTGCTGTGAACATCAGCCAATGGCATGTGAACCTCATCTGTTGCTGATTACATCTGCTGTTGGCTAGGTGGTATGCCTGCTGCAATGTATAATGTTTGATTTAATTGGCTGGTGCTTAACTGAGAGAACTCAATGCAGCATGACCCAAGCAGCTCAGCATACCTCATCTCAGCACTCACAGCTCTGCCCAGGCCTTTGGAGATTCAGAAAGGAATCACCCAGGGAAAAATGTTGGTGACCTGGAGAGAAGGCCAGCAGAGATTGCCCTACGCCTTCCCATGTAAGGGAGAACCTCAGTTGAAAGTTAGCTGCCTTTCCTCTGAAACACTGTACATTTTTAACTAAATAAATCCCCTTTTATTAAAAGCCAATCCATATCTGGTATGTTGCATTCTGGCAGCTTTGGTAAACTAGAACACTATGTCTTACATTTAAACACACTTGGATGTACAATCAGAAGTGCCCTTTATTTTATTTTATTTTATTTATTCATTTATTTTTTGTATGCTGTATGGTAGGGTCATATTTCATTATTTTTCCATGTGAATATCCCATTATTTCAGCAGCATTTGTTGAATTTTTGTTAGTTTGTTTTGTTTTGTGGACATGCATGAGCCAGGAATCGAGAATTCTACAACTTAACTACCCTTGTACCACCCATCCTTAATTTTAAACAGTTTTCATTAGTCCACAGAGGTGAAGAACTGACAGACACAGCCTCACCAAATATCAACTCACTTATCACTTGTCCCTCCCCCCCAGTCAGTTGCCCCTGATAATGCTGTGGTGCTATTGATGTCTTCCTGTTAACTATTGGCCATAGCATGAAATTTTAGTTACCTTATACCAAATATACTGTTGACTCTTTGTTTAATATCAAACTTTTGACATAGTTTATATGAAAACTTATAGATAATTATAGATTTAAGGAGTGGTATATATGGCATTATGCATACTCTTCCAATCATATTCACTTTCAATATAGCAATTTTACTTATAGCCCCACTAATTAGTTACAATCCCTTCAATCCATTCCCTTGCATTTAAGTTCACTGATTGGATAGCTTTTCCCCCATCTCTAGTATCTGTGTACCTCATGGTCTGCTATATTCTACAGTGTAACCTCTGAGATTGCCTTTACCAGAATCATAATAGTGAAATCATACAGTATCTATCCTTCTATGTCTAACTTATTTCACTTTGCATTATGTCCTCAAGATTCATTGCTATTACTTTGGGACCTCATTTCATTTTACTGCTGGGTAATATCTCATCATATGTATATACTACATTTTGTTTATACAGTCGTCTGTTGATGGGCACTTGGATTGTTTCCATCTTTTGGCAATTGTGACTAGTACTATGATGAACATTGGTGTGCAGATGTCTGTTCATGTCACTTCTTTCAGCAATTCTGGTTATACAAATAGTATCAATATTGCCAGGTCATAGGGCAAATTAATATGTAGTTTTCTGAGGAATTGCCAGACTGTTTATCTAGCAGCTGCACCATTATACATTCACACCAACAGTGAATAACTGTTGCAATTTCTCCACATCCTCTTCAACATTTGTCATTTTCTGTTTGATTAATAGCAGGGATTCTTGTAAGCATGGGGTGATATCTGGTTGTCCTACTCATTTGCATTTCCCTTATAGCTAATGAAAATGAGTATCTCTTCATGTGCTTTTTAGCCATTTGTATTTGTTTTTGGAAAAGTGTCTGTTCACGTCCTCTACCCATTTTGTAATTGCGTCATTTGTTCTTTTGTTGTTGAGCTGTATAATTTCTTTAGGTACACAGGATATTAAGCCTTTATCTGATATGTGGTTTCCAAATATTTTCACACATTGAGTTGGCTGCCTCTTCACCTTTTACACAAAATCCTTTAAGTAACAGAATATCTTGATCTTAAGGAATTTCCATTTATCTATTTTTTCTTTTGCTGCTTGTGCTTTAGGTATTGAGTTTAAGAAGCTACCTCCTATTACTAGAAGTTGAAGAGGTTTCCCTACATTTTCTTCTACAAGTTTTATGGTACTAACTTTTACATTTAGGTCTTTAATCCATTTTGAATTAATTTTTGCATAGGATTTGAGGTAGAGGTCCTTTTTCACTCTTTTGACTATTGATATCCAATCCTAACATGGCTTTTTACTGAAAAAGCTATTCTATCTCAGATAAATGGATTTGTGGGCCTTATTGAGGATCAATTGTCCAGAGATTTGTGATCTATCTCCACACTCTCAATTTGACTCCAATGGGTGATACTTTGTGCCAGTACCATGCTGTTTTGACCACTGTGGCTGTATAGTAAGCTTTAAAGTCAAGAAGTGTTAGTCCTCCCACTTCACACTATGTTTTATAGGATATTCTTTTTTAGGATATCTTCAGCTATTCAGCATCTCTTATCTTTCAAAATAAATTTGATAACTAGCTTTTCCAAATATTCTAAGTAGGTTGTTGTGATTTTTATTAGTATTGCATTGAATCTGTAGATCAATTTGGGCAGAATTGACATCTTAACGACATTCAACCTTCTTATCCATGAGCACAGAATGTCTTCAGACCTATTTAGATCTTCTTTGATTTATCTTTGCAATGTTTTGGAGTTTTCTGCATACACATCCCTAATGTCTCTGGTTAAGCTTATTCCTAGATATCTGATTCTTTTAGTTGCTATTTTGAATGGAATTTTTTCCTTAATTCTTTCCCTCCAAACTTGCCACCTGCAATACCTTCTTGGTGACCAAAAGCAATAAATATTCTACCTGTGGTTCTAGTGTATTTCCTTTAGGCAGTGGCCCTGAAGCTAGCAGAAACAGTCTGGACTGGCCAAAACCCAAGCTTAATGCAGCACCAGGGTCTACTTCAACACACTTCTTTACTTTCATTTTAACTATTAAAGATAAAAATAATGATGGGATTGTTTATTAACTTGTTTCTCCATATTTTTTTTATTTCCTTATGTCTCCAGTGAGTCAACACTTCAGGAATGGGTCCAGTTTTCTAAATTTATAAATGGTAATATTTTTCTTCAGTAACTTAAGGCAATGTAGCTGCTGTTTCATACCTTGGAAGACTCAGTAGCCTTCCAGGCATGAAAGGTTTCTCCTCCCCCTTCTGGTCATCCTTCCTTTTCCCAAGCAATGCATTCTCCATGTTCAGCAAGTCAGGGTCATTCTATTGAATCCCATTTTTTATTCCAATTTTAGTGTAGGTTGCCAAGACCATCAACAGGCTTTATAATTTGGTAGAAGCATTGACATGACACAGAAAAGCCCTTATATTGATGGTTACAATATATTACAATATAATACAGTGAAAGTGTACAGATTAGAATCAACAAAGAATGATACAGAATGCCCCATCACATGGGTCAAAGTCCAGAAGAAACCAGGTACAAGCTTTGAGCTGACCACTCTGAGTACACAGACATGCCTAATTCTCCCAGTATCTACGTATGAGAACACATGTAAAGTATTGTCCACTAGGAAAGCTCAGCCAAGCCTTAAAATCAAGGGACTTATTGAGCGTAAGTCACATAGACATGCAGCATTAGTGTCACTGTGTTCAGTTAGACTCCAGCCTTGCCTCTGCTACAAACACAGGTATTCACCATAAATTACATTGTTAGCATAAACTATCTAATAAAATTTGTACTGTGTATCCCAAGTCCTCAGGTGTGCATACACACACACACGAAAAAAAGCACTCTTAACAGTCAGAATATTCTAATGACTCAGTGTTCAACTCTCATGGGCTAGCCAAAAGAAAATTCTTAAGATATGCACAGTGTTTGAGTAATTCGAGGCTGCTTATTTAACCCTTTTCTGCACAAGTTATTACTATTTTTTTTTTGCTTTTCACTAGAGGCTGACTAATATTCCCTGTTATGAATATATGAATATAGTACAATACGTGAAACTTTGCCCTAACTGATGGGTATTTACAATATTCCCATTTACCACTCACTACAAAATAATTTGTGTTTATGTCCTTCTAAATCCATGTGACAATTAGTTCATCTTCCCCTAGATGAAATGGATTCTCAGAAGTGGAATTCCTGGATCAAAGGTATTTTTATTTAAAGCATTGCTTTTCAAGAAGGCTATTAAAACTCATGATTACACAAACAACCTATAGAAAGATATTTCTACATCATGTATGTAGAAACAGATACAAGAAATTTTATCTCTTTTAAAATTCTAAATCCCATCGGACAGGAGTCAGCAAATGGACAAAGCCAGCCTACTACTTATTTTTGTTTTTTAAAAAAAGGCTGTTCTTGTGCTGCAATATCAGACTTGAATAAAATGACAGACAACATCAGGCATACAAAGCCTAAAATACTTATCTTCTTTTTAGAGAAAAGAATGGGCAACTTTTTAACATATTTATTTTCTCTACTTGGATTTGTTCTTTATTTTTTTTATTTATATCTATTGCCCAGACTAATATGTCTTTTGCTAAATTTTAAGAGCTTGTCTACGATCTGGATTGCAATCCTAATATACTGCTTTCTAATGACTGTGCTTTAAAATCTATAATTTCATTTTTATGAGTAGTTTACTTTTTATTTTGGTTTTGCTTCTGTAGCACTTCTGTTTCGTGATTGGTTAAAAATACCTGACCAAATTTCAAGAAAGAATGGGATAGTTACTTTTAAAAAATATTTTAATTAATTTCTAATTTATTTTGGTTGGGTTTAATGAGATACAAATATCTGACTTTTTATTTCCTTTTCACTATGCAGTTAATGACATAATTTGTTAATATATTGAAATCGCATTATTAGACCCTCTATTTTATACTACTGAAATATTTATCTCTTCTTTTTTTCACAATCATACTCTTATTGTTTATGTTGAATTTGTAAATGAACTATGAAATTTTCACTCACTTTGTTGTTGTTGTTGTTATTGCTACTTGAAGAAAAGCACTTATTTAAATAGCATTAGAAAAACCTAATATTTAATAATTAAATACAAATGAGCTCTGAAAATCCAAGAATCTGGAGTCCCACCATAAAATCTAACATCTAAATTATCATTTCTATGACTATTTTTGATAACTTTGTATCTTGAAAAATTTTTGGATTGATCATTTTCAAACAGTATCCTCATTTGTTCCATTAATCTTTATTGTATCTATCATTTCCTTTTATCATTTCCAAACATATAATTTTTGCTCTATCTCTTTTGGATTAATTAGGCATGCAAAGTGTCAATTGTTTTTATTACCTTAAGGTTAAAATTT
>PVIY010055253.1:0-13823 GCA_004026745.1 Myrmecophaga tridactyla | reverse complement strand
CTCGAGCAGTTAGAAAAGGTGTTAACAGCTTGTTTGGGTGGTTGGTTGAAACATGGATCAAAAGGTGGCCAACATTACCTGAGGTTGAAATGCCAGAACTGCCCTGGTATAATGTAGATGAGGGGATCCAGAGGCTTAGAGAGATTGGAATGTTAGAGTGGATTTATCATGGAAAGCCTGCTCTTACACCCCAGGAATGGCCAGAGGATGCACCTTTTACTAGGACAGTGAGAAATAAATATGTGAGACTAGCACCATCATCCCTGAAGAGCTCTATAGTTGCACTTCTCTGCAGGTCAGATAATCTTCCTCCAAGCCTTCCCCAAGGAGACCAACGACCTTTTACCAGGGTAACTGTGCACTGGGGAAAAGGAAATGACCAGATATTTGGGCGATTATTAGACCCTGGTTCAGAAGTGACATTAATTCCAGAGGACCCAAAACATCACTCTGGTCCACCAGTCGGAGTGCAGGCTTATGGAGGCCAGGTGATTAATGGAGTTTTAGCTCAGGTATGTCTCACAGTGTTATTTGTAGTTATTTCCCCAGTTCCAGAATGTATAATTGGTATAGACATATTGGGCAACTGCAATGTGGGGCAGAATCCCCACATGGGCCTCTAACTCATGCAGTGAAGACTGTTATGGTGGGAGAGGCCAAGTGGAAGCCACTAGAACTGCCCCTACCTAGCACAATGGTAAGTCAGAAGCAATACTGGATTCCTGGGGGAATTGGAGAGATTACTGTCACTCTTAAGGATTTGAAGGATGCAGCGGTGGTGAGTCCCAACACATCCCCATTTAACTCTCCTATTTGGCCTGTGCAGAAAACAGATGGGTCATGGAGGATGACAGTGGATTGTCATAAGATCAACCTGGTGGTTACTCCAATTGCAGATGCTGTTCCAGATGTGGTATCATTGCTTGAGCAAATCAATACTTCCCCTGGTACCTGGTATGCAGCTATTGATCTGGCAAATACTTCTTTCTCATAGCAATAGCAGAAACCATTTGCCTTCCGCTGGCAAGGTCGGCAATATACTTTCACTGACTTACCTCAGGGGTATATCAACTCTCCAACCCTATGTTATAATCTTGTCAGCAGGGAACTTGATCGCTTCTCCCTCCCACAAGACATCACACTGGTCCATTACATAGATGATATCATGTTGATTGGACCTAGTGAGCAAGAAGTAACAACTACTCTAGACTTACTGGTAAGGCATTTGCATGTCAGCAGATAGAAGATAAATCTAACGAAAATGCAGGGCCCTTCCACCTCAGTGAAATTTCTAGGTGTCCAGTGGTGTGGCACATGTCGAGATATTCCTTCTAAGGTGAAAGATAAGCTGCTGCATCTGGCCCCTCTTATGTCCAAAAAAGAGGCACAATGCTTAGTTAGTCTCTTTGGATTTTGGCAACAACATATTCCTCATTTGGGTGTGCTACTCTGGCCCATTTATTGAGTGAGCAGAAAAGCTGAAAACTTTGAGTGGGGACATGAACAAGAGGAGGCTCTGCAATAGGTCCAGGCTGCTGTACATGCTGTGCTGCCACTTGGACCATATGATACAGCAGATCCAATGCTGCTGGAAGTGTCAGTGGCAAATAGAGATGCTGTCTGGAGCCTTTGGCAGGCCCCTATGGGAGAATCACAATGCAGACCCTTAGGATTTTGGAGCAAAGCCTTACCATCTGCTGCAGATAACTGCTCTCCTTTTGAGAAACAGCTTCTGGCCTGCTACTGGGCCTTAGTAGAGGCTGAATGCTTAACCATGGCCCACCAAGTTACCATAAGACCTGAGTTGCCTATCATGAGTTGGGTGTTGTCTGACCCACCAAGCCAAAAAGTTGGGCATGTGCAGCAGCACTCTATTGTAAAATAAAAATGGTGTATAGGAGAAAGAGCCAGAGCAGGTCCTGAAGGCACAAGTAAGTTACATGAAGAAGAGGCCCAAATGCCCATGGTCTCCATTCCTGCTACATTACCTTCTCTTTCCCAGACCAGAGCTATGGCCTCTTGGGAAGTTCCTTACAGTGAATTGACTGAGGAGGAGAAAACTTGGGTCTGGCTTACAGATGGTTCAGCATGATATGCAGGTACCACCCAAAAGTGGACAGCTACAGCACTACAGCCCCTTTCTGAGGTGTCCTTCAAGGACAAGAGAAATCTTCCCAGTGGGCAGAACTTCGAGCAGTGCACCTGGTTGTTTATTTTGCCTGGAAGGAGAACTGGCCAGAGGTGTGTTTGTATACTGACTCGTGAACTGTTGCTAATGGTTTAGCTGTATGGTCAGGGACTTGGAAAGACCATAATTGGAAAATTGGTGGCAAAGAGGTCTGGGGAAGAGGTTTGTGTATAGAATTTTCTGAGTAGGCTAAAAACGTGAAGATATTTGCATCCCATGTGAATGCACACCAGAGAGTGACTTCAGCAGAGAAAGGTTTAATATTCAAGTGGATAAGATGACCTGTTCTGTTGATAACAGTCAGCCTCTGTCCCCAGCAATTCCTGTCATTGCCCAATGGGCTCATGAACAAAGTGATCATGGTGGTAAGAATGGAGGGTATGCATGGGCTCAGCAACATGGACTTCTACTCCCCAAGACAGACCTGGTTATACCCACTGCTGAGTGCTCAATCTGCCAGCAGCAGAGACCCATACTCAGCCACCCCTCGTGGCACCATTCCCCAACATGACCAGCCAGCTACATGATGGCACGTTGATTACATTGGACCACTCCCTTCATGGAAGGGGCAGTGATTTGTTCTAGCTGGAATAGATACATACTCTGAATATGAATTTGCTTTCCTTTCATGTAACACTTCTTCCAAAACTACCATCCATGGACTTACAGAATGCCTTATCCACCATCATGATATTCCACACAGCATTTCTTCTGATCCAGGGACACACTTCACAGCAAATGAAGTGCTGGAATGGGCACATGCTCATGGAATTCTCTAGTCTTACCATGTTTCTCATCATCCAGAATCAGCTGGATTGGTAGAACAGTGGAATGGCCTTTTGAAATCTCAATTACATGCCAACTAGGTGGCAATACCTTGAAGGGCTGGGGCAATGTTCTCCAGGAAGATGTGTATGCTCTGAATTAGCATCTGCTGTATAGTGATGTTTCTCCCATAGCCAGGATCCATGCATCCAGGAACAAAGGGGTGAAAACTATTACCCTAGTGATCTACTAGGAAAATTTTTGCTTTCTGTCCCTGCAACTATGAGCTCTGCTGGTCTTCCAAAAGGGGGAGTGCTTCCACCAGGAGAAAAAAAAATGATTCCATTGAACTCGAATCTAAGACTGCCACCAGGTAAATTTAGGCTACTCATGCCCCTGGATCAACAAGACAAGAAGGGGATTACATTACTGGTGTGGGTGATTGACCCTGACTATCATGGGGTAATAGGATTGCAACTACACAATGGAGGTAAAGTAGAGTTCTCCTGGAATATAGGAGATCCCCTAGGGAGTTTTTTAGTACTACCATGCCCTGTGATTAAAATCAATTGAAAATTGCAACAACACAATCCAGGCAGGATGACTGATGGCTCTGAAACTTTGGGAATGAAGGCTTGGGTCACTTCACCAGGTAAAAAACCATGGCCAGCTGAAGTACTTGCTGAGGGTAAAGAGAACATAATATGGGTAGTGGAATTAAGTAGAATGAACTATGACCAAGTGATCAGGTACAAAAATGAGGATTGTAATGCTGCTTTGTTCATGTTATACTATTTGAGTTGTAAGATATCACGATTACGAATGAATATTACCCAAGGACTTGCACCCTATTCTGGAGAGATTTAATGTGTTTCTGGTTATATACTGGACAGTTGAGTACTGTTGGGTGAGAGAAAAAAATGTCTTTTATTGTTTCCTATTTAGAAATTAGGTATGGTTTAAGGTAATGAGTAGAGCTGCCAAGTAGACAAGGGGTGGACTGTCATAGTCAGGTTCATGTCAACTTGGCCAGGTGGTGGTACCTGTTTCTCTGGTTGGGCAAGTGCTGGCCTGTTGCTATGAGAACATTTCATAAAATTAAATTATGATCGTGTCAGCTGCATCCACAGCTGATTCTATTTGTAATCAAACAAGGTGAGTGTCTTCTTTAATGAGTGATGTTTAATCTAATCACCAGAAGCCTTTTAAAGAAGATTCAGAAGAGCCAGGTTCTCTTCATACTTCAGTTGTTGAGCCTCTCCTGTGGAGTTCATCCAGTACCTCCATTGGAATAGTCAGCTTCACAGCCTGCCTTACAGATTTTGGACTCTACATTCCCACAATTATGTGAAACTCTTTTATAAATTTTATATTTATGAATATTTCCTGTTGATTCTGTTTCTCTAGAGAACTCTAATACAAATGGGTGCACTGGTGGTTAAGTGGTAGAATGTTCACCTTCTATGTGGGAAGCCAGGGTTCAATTCCTGAACCATGCATGTAAAAAAATAATTTTCCAAAAGTCTAACTATTTCATATCTTCAACTCATCTAACAAAATTTGCAAGGCAGTTGGAATCCAGAAACTAGGAAAGAAGACCAGCAGATGTCACTTTATTCCTTCCCATTTGACAGAGAAACTCAGATGAAAGCTAGCTGCCTTTCCTCTAAAGAACTATAAATTTTTAACTAAATAAACCCCCTTATTAAAAGCCAATCTATTCCTGATGTGTTGCATTCTGACAGCTTTGGCAAACTAAAACATCCTTTATTATGTATTTATTTATCTTTGTCTTTATTACTTATCTGTCTATACACTGGATAAGGGGAGTGACAGTTAAAAGGTTTTCATAATCACATGATAAAAGCTATGAAATTATACAATCATCATCAAGAATCCACTCTACTGTATTACAGTTCAACCATCTCAGGCATTTCCTTCAAGCTTTTATGTTACATTAGAAACTAAAAAGGAATATCTATATGGTGATAAAAATAACGCCCAGAATGAGATTCTGATTATAATTACCATCCACACACACCCATGTACTTTTCATGGGAAATCTATCTTTCCAAGACTTCTCTTAAATATCTGTGTACATCCCCAAAATCCTGCCCATTGATGTCTATGAAGATAAATTTACCTTCTGGTTTAGAGGTATAGCCCAGCTTTTCTTTTCTTGGGTTGTATCCTACATGGAGTGTGATCTCCTATCAGCCCTGGCTTATGACCATCATGTGACCATTTGTATCCCATTACTCTATTCAGGTAAAGTGTCCAAGCATCTCTGTACTGGACTTGTTGTTGACACCAACTCAGGAAGTTTCATATATGTCATAGTCCATGCCTGCCAACACTTTCCACCTGCATATTTGTGGTAAAAATATCCTTGATCATTTCTCATGTGATGCACCATGACTGGTAAAAGTGACCTGCATGGATACCATGCCTAAAACAAGTCCTTCTGGGTATGCTGGGTTTCATACTTCTCCCCAGAGTACTTGCTATCCTGGTTTCCTATTTTCAACATCTTCCTCAATATCTTGAATGACTGCCATGCCTCTGGAAGGTGTAACACCTTCTCAACCTGTGTTTTCCACCTGAATCCAGTCATAGTCTTCTATGGATCCTTGTTCTTCATGCATTCAAAATCTTCCTCCACCTATTCACTCAAGAAAGAAAAGTGGCTGCCCTGTTCTGCACCATGGTGAACATGGTGCATAACCCTCTCATCTGTATCATGAGAAAGAAAGATGTCAAAGAGACTTTCAGTAAAGCAATATAGCCTATAAGTCTACAAGATTAATATGCCATCCTTGTACTTTTTGCTAAATGTTCGATGTTTTCCAACTTACTGATTTATAGATATGTTTTTGAACACTGCAATTGCTTAAATAATTCCCACAAGTTATTCTGAAAACAATGAAATGTATAAACCACATTTTAATTTTCATTATTTTCTTTTGACATAAACGATTTTAACCTATTACATTGGGTTGTGAGTTTTAGCTGAATGGTATATTGCTTCTTTGCTAAAATAGGTTTTCCTCAAATTTAATCCTTTTGCCTGTTTTTAGAGTTCTTAGAAAGAGGTAAAATTGTCTGGATGTGTTTTTGTGTGTATATGGTTTGGCTTTGAAACTTGTTAAATTTAATTGGGTTAGGAGAATATATGACATAGATTATTGGAAATTTGATTCTAGATTTTAGAAACGTTTATTTTCTGTGATGTCCAAACTAATGTATCTACTGCTATGATAAATTCCACACAATGGATTGGGATAAGGGACAGGGTTTATTTGTCTCAGTTTCAGAAACTGAGATTCTTTGTTTTTCCCAGGTTTTTGTGGTGTTCTGGAGGGCTGGAAACCTTGAAGGTCCTGGGCTTTCCTGTGACATACCTATACCCTCTCCTTGGTTTCTGAGTCCACTTGACTTCCAATTTCTACTCCACAATGTGACTTTCTCTTCATTAATACTCCATTCACAAACTCAACCAGTTAACCCAACACCTTAACCAAAAATAGCATATTTTATTGCTCAATTCACAATATCTCAAACACACAAGAAAGGATTAAAATTAAGAATGTGATTTTTGTGTTTTTCCCTGAGGTTTTTAAAACATTCTGTGACCATGTCCTCTACAATTCCTTCATAAAGATCAAATTGAGTATATAGAAAATAGGTTTCTAAATTATTTGCTTTTGCAGTAACATGCTATTAAGCAAATTGTTTAAAATTTGCTAAGGCTATACAAATATCCATCTAAAACCACAGAATTGTTTCTCTTTTAAGATCCTGTATCAATGTACTGGCTGATCTTTCCCTCTGATAATGGATACTCTACAGTATTCTCCCATTTTCCCTCCTGCAAAACAGTAATATGTAACCCATTAGGGGAAATAAGAACAATGGTACAAGAAGAAACATACAAATAAAAACCCACTAATTCCTACAACCAATCATTGTTTCTTTCTTCCAGAAAGCTTTATGAAGAAATTTACAGCTAAGTATTTGTCATAAATCTAATTCCTGTATATCACCCCACCAATGATTAAGGACTGTTCCCTTCCTTCTCTTCAATTTTTTGTAAGAGTTTGAGCAGATGTGAGATGATTGGTAGGATTCCCCTCTGAAGCAACCTGGAACTGGTCTTTTCTTTGGTGGGAAGTTTTTTCATTTTTTTTTTGTTTGTTTTTTTTCTTACTGATTCAATGTGTTTGTAAGTAATTGGGGTTTTTTTGTTTGTTTGTTTGTGATGTTTTATTTCTAGATAGCATGTGTGCCTTAAGAATTTGTTCCTTTCATCTAGTTATCTAATTTATTGCCATACAGTTGTTCATTGCATCCTCTTACAGTTGTTTGTTTCCATCATAGTAATTAGCAATGTTTCCCTGTTGATTTCTGATGTTCATTATTGTATCATCTCTTTTTACTTTTTCAGTCTAACAAAAGTTTGTCAATTTTACTGATCTTTTCAAAGAACCAATTTTTTGTTTTTTAATTCTCTCTATTGTTTTTGTTTTCTATTCATTTATCTCTGTTGTAATCTTTGTTGTTTCCTTCTTTCTGCTCATTCTGCATTTAGTTTGTCCTTCTTTTCCTAATTCTTTCGGGTGTGAGGTAAGGACTCTGATTTGAAGTATTGTTTTTTTTAATGTGAGAAATTAGAGCTATAAATTTCCTTCTCAGCACTATGCTCACTGTATCCTTTAAATTTAGGTATGTTATATTTTCATTCTTATTAGCTTCAAAATTTTACCTAATTTGACTTATGATTTTCTCTTTAACCCACTGATTGCTTAAGACTATGTTGTTTAATTTCCACATATTTGTGAATTTTCTATTCTCCACCTGTTATTGATTTCTAGTTTCATTCTGTTGTGGTTGAAGAATGTATATTGTATGATTTCAATATTTTTTAAATTTATTGAGATTTGTATTATTGCCCAATCTAGATTCTATTCTGGGCAATCAACCATGTGCACTCAAGAAGAATATATATTCTGTTTTGTTGGATACAGAGTTTTATGTATGCTTGTTAAAACTAATTGGTTTGGTACTATATAAGGCAGTAAGTCTTGTAGAACCATCAACTTCTCTCTTCAAACATGCAAGTATTTGCCTGAAATGCATTAAGTCTCTGTAATTACATGCATATGTAATAATTGTTGCATATTCCTGTTGAAGTGTCCCTTTTATCAAAATATAATGAACAACTTTGTCTCTTAGAACTGTTTTGACTTAAAATCTATGTTATGTGTTCAAGTTTGCTAGCTGCCAGAATGCAATATACCAGAAACAGAATGGCCTTTAAAAAGGGGAATTTAATAAGTTGCTAGTTTACAATTCTAAGGCCAAGAAAATGTCCAAATTATAACAAGTGTATAGAAATGTCCAATCAAAAGGCACCCAGGGAAAGATACCTTGGTTCAAGAAGGCTGATGAAGTTCAGGGTTCCTCTCTCAAGTGAGAAGGCACATGGTGAACACAGTCAGAGTTTCTCTCTTATCTGGAAGGGCATATGGTGAACACAGTGTCATCTGCTAGCATCTTCTTCTGGCTTTCTGTTTCATGAGGCTCCTCGGGAGGCATTTTCCTTCTTCATCTCCAAAGGTCGCTGGCTAGTGAACACTGCTTCTCATGGTTATATCATTCTTCTCTGCTCTCTTTGAATCTCCTCTTCTCCAAAATGTTTCCTCTTTTATAGGACTCCAATAAACCAATCAAGACCCACCCAAATGGGTGGAGACATGTCATCACCTAATCCAGTTTAACAACCACTCTTGACTAAATCACATCATCCAGGGAGATGATCTGATTACAGTTTCAAACATACAGTATTGAATAGGGATTATTCTACCTTTATGAAATGGAATGTTGATTAAAACATGGCTTTCCTAGGGGCATATATTCTTTCAAACCAGTGCATTATGCAATGTTGATATAGACATCCCAGGTCTCTTTTCATTACTACTTTCATGTTATAAATGTTTTACATCCTCTCACTTTTAACCTACTTATATCTTTGATTTTAAAGTGAGTCTCTTGCAGACAGCATATAGTTGGTTCATTCTTTTTAAATCCTTTCTACCAGTCTCTGCCTATTAACTGGAGAATTTAATCCATTTACATTTTTAAGACACTACTGACAATATATGGCTTTCTTCAGCCATTTTGCTATTAAGGCTTTGTAGGTCTTATACCTTTTTTCCACTTATGTTCTTTAAAGCCTACTTTTGTATTGATATGCTTTTTGGGGGTGTGTGTACTATATTGCATGCCTTTTAACATCTTTGCAGATGCATTTTTCATCTGTTTTCCTTGTGGTTACCATTAGGTTAAAATTTAACATCTTAAATATACAACAATCATATTTCATGGAATACCAATTTAACTTCAGTATCATGCATATAATCTTTTCCTATATCCGTGTCTATCCAACTTTTTTGTACATATTACTTTTACGCTTATTAAAACTTTGTGCATTGCATACCCCCAAATCTAGATCGGTTGTATTTCCATTTTAGCACCTGTAGGAAGTAGTATGTGGAGTTACATACAAAATATAATAATACTGGCATGTATAATTACCTCAATAGTTAATGCATCCTCTTCCTGCCTTTATAAGAGTAGTTAAGAGAATATATGGATTTTGGGGTGTTTCTAAGCATGAGAGAATCCTTGCTCTCTTTCAATTCATTTTTTGACCTGCAGCCCAAGTGTAGGCAAAATGTGTAGATCTATTCACATGATTTTCTCCTCATGGCAATGGCTTTCATTGGGTTTGTTTAAAGAGCAATTTCATCAAAATGCCTTCTAATTAGCTTCATTATTTATGGACTCTTGTGGCTTATCTGTTGAAACTTTGATCTACCACATCTGTATTTAATCTCTCTTATTTCCTTGAAATTACTGGACTCTCTCTCATGTGAGGACTATGGCATATCCATTTTCTTCTGATCATCTTAGAAGAGGGATCTTCTCCCCCAACTCTCCTTACCCCTTCAAATAACTACTGTCTGGATTAAGAACTCATATTTCAAGTCTCCTTTAATAATCTCTTCTTTCTGGAAGGCTTTTTTGCCAAAAAATGTATTTTATACATTGTTATTTTCTTTAGAGGCAAAAAAATCCATAGTAATTGGTTCCATCAGATGTTTATAATTTTGCCCAAGTGATTAAATTTAAATCAACTTTATAAGTCTCAAATATAAATTTCCTTTTCTAAATAAGTGATGCAGCACCAATATATAAGTTGGAGCATTGATACTACTAGTATATAAATAGTAGAGATATTTCAGGGTACTCATTAAGACAATGATTTTATAGCCCCCAATTTTTGCATGCAGTAGGTATAAATTCTTGCCATGGTGACAAGATTTCTGAAAAAAGTTAGCATACAAGTGTATGTGCTACACCTCTAACACTGAATCTCTTTAATTATATGAGTTTTATGGGGAAATTGATAATGTGATTAATTTACCTGGGTTGAAATACTGAGTGAGTGAAAACAAGTAGTGGAGCAGAAGGTTATAAAGGAAACTTGAAGCCAACATGTAAAGAACTTTGAGTACTGGGGTAATGCATCTGTACTTTGTGTTATAATGAGTAGAGATCTCTTAAATAAGATATATATATTTGAAATGTTAGGACAAAAGCATCTCACTTCTTAACAAGGAAAAACATTATACCTCAAGTTAGAAGATTTAGATTTGCATTCTAATTACAACATTTACTCTGACTGAGCTCTCAGATAAATATTTTGGACATCAATAACTCATAATTTTTTCTTGATTTTTGCCCTGTCCTACTCATTATAGCCATTATAACCATGGGGATGTCAGCTGGATACAAAGAACATCAGTTTTAATTCAGTAATAATAATGATTTTAAATGTATCCCTTATTCTTTGCTTCCATAGAGATCTTTAGAGCAACAAGAATTAGACAGTGAAAGATTCATTGTTTCTCAGTGACTTGACCAAAAAATATGGGTTATTCCTAATGTTCAACATCCATAATATCAACAAATGTGCCAACTATGCATATAAGTTTCAGGCCACCAAAGGATATGGGGAAAAAAACATTCTTAAGATAAATATATTAAAATTTCTTTGAAAGTTGCTTTAACATTGAGAGCATGAGCTATTGATGGAGAAAATTCTGGGTCCTAAATCCAACCCTGTTTTTACTGACTCTGTGACTTTGGATACATTACTTAAATCTCTAAACTTCTTTTTCATCGATTATAACAAAGGCACCACCATCATAACTATGTTGTAAGTTTGTTATGAATATTTAGCAGATTAAGTGTAAGATTTAAAATAGTGACTCTCACATAGTAAGTAAAATACAATTTTTGCTACTTTTACTAATAATCCTGGAAGATATGGCTCTATATTGGTAGTTACATATTGCCAAAATGCCTGGCTCAGAAAAAGTTCTTAAGGATATGAAGAAAGATACAACATTTTTTTTTTACCAAAAAGTGCATGTGTCAAACTTTTACCTGATGTTTTCATGTAAGTCTACTTTGAATAATTGGATGAGCTGCCAGGAGATATTGAATATTAAAAATGTTTACATGTTTCATTTTACTCAGCTATCTGATGAGAATAGGGGCTGGCTCCACTTTAGCAGTTGATAGGTGAAGCTCCCTATTTTTAAATCCAGATTCTGACTACTATTGCTGTGGTTAGCATAAATTAAGGACATATGAAAAGAAAAAAGTACTAGAAAGAAAATATAGGCAGAGATAAAATCTATCACATACCAAGTCTTATCAATTGTAACACAAATTTCACTTGAAACTATCAACTCACATATACAATTAGTAGGGCCCATGAGAAAAACTAAACAATAAAAAGTGAATCAAAATGTTGTCATTTTATTAAAAAAATCTCAAAAAACATTTTTCCAAGAGTCCCTTATATAAAAAATGAGTGAAATAGCATACATAATTATTTAACAGTATTCTTATTTATATATATGGGACACTAAAGAATTTTCTTCTGCTACATTTCCTTGTCATCAGTTCATAGATTTAAAGTTGGCTGCATGCTTTGTTGGATTGGTGGGGTTCTGGGAGGCTCATTCCCCATAAAACATCTCTTCTCCAAAAGATCAGATGTCTTTGTTTACCAGAATATTTCCTTCAAAAATAATTTCTTCTGAGAGTAGTCATACCAAAAAGAACTGCCCTCTTAGTTCTCTCTCATACTCCAGGCTTAAAGAACCTGTTTAATATAACATTCACTCAGGACCTCTAATCCTTGAGTATACACTAATTATAAATATTCTATATCATCACATAGTACTATAAAGTTGCACTCTCTCTTACAGAGCTACTATCCTATGCATTAACTAATAAATTGAAATATTTTGAAACACTGAAAATATTAAAGCAATTTAAGTTTTCCACCCATTAGCCTACTGTAAAGACTAATATAGTCTCTTTAAGATAAAAAGAAAAGCAACAGTGGTTTATGAAATGAAAACGTGTATCAAGATCATGTCAATTATGTATCTAATGTTCTATTTCACTGAATGAGGAAATAAAACTGCAACTCTCTTCATCAGATATTAATAAAATGGTTCTTAATTTCATGAAACTCAATTACATAGTGATTTGATCACATAAAAATCTTTTTATATTTTGTCCATATGGTGATTTACTGCCCTTTTCTCTCTTGACAGTTTAATGCAGTATTTATTGTCATGAACATAAATAGTTACTTCATTTTAATTTTAGCTGGTCCTTAATTTCCCACATTATCTTGGAATAGAAGGCTCACTCATTCTTCTTACTCCACAAGAATACTTGTTCCAATAGTAATAATCCTGGGAGAATCTTTAAGTTTGATAATCATTGGGTATATGCTTCTAAAAGTGAAGAGACTCTTCCAATGCTATCCTGGTGCCAGATGTCCAATTATAATGCTCACTTATCTATCTATAATGAGGTATGAGGAGATGACTCTCCCAAATATAGTAAGTCCAATAAAACTAAAAATGAGCAATTTAATTTGTGATTATCAGTTATGCAGGGGAATAAAAATAAATTGGCATGAAAGAATAATCTAAATGTATAAATCCACATCATGGTTCCTCAAGAATTATTTGTAGTTAACAATAATAATGTTGAAAATGATCAGAAGAAAACAGAAATTTAACCTGAGACATACTACTATCAATTAAAGAAAGTGTCTCATTTTACAAACCATGAATGGGTTTACAAACCCACCCAATTATGAGTGTGACATTTTGATTAGATTTTCTCCATGGAGTTGTGACCCTGCCCATAGAAGGTGGGTCTTAATTAGTTTACTGGAGCCCTTAGAAGAGCTCACATGAAGAGAAAGAACAGAGAGCCTATATGGAAAGCAAATACCTAGACACAGACATTTGGAAATAGAAAGGAAAACCTTCTTAATAGAAGCCAGAAGGACCCATAGGAGCTGAGGGAACCATTTGAAGCCAATGCAGGAAGGCCAGAGGGCCATTGACTTCCCATGCAACAGAGGAACTTGAATGCTGCTGTCACTCCAAGAAGGTATCTGCCTTTTGATGCCTTAACTTGGGCATGTTCACAGCCTTAGAATTGTGAATTGCCTTTGTAAAAGCCAATATATTTCTGGTATATTCCATTTGACAGTGTTAGTATAATGAAGCAGTTAGCTGTTTCACTCATAGGGGTATAAATCTCCCTGGCCACATGGGATAGAAACCCTAGGATGAGCTGGGTTCCAACATCAAGGGATTGAGAAAGACTTCTTGAACTAAAGGGGGAAGAGAGAAATGAGAGAAAAAGTTTCAGTAGTTGAAATTTTTGAAACTGTTGATTTCAAACAGAGTTGAGAGGTTATTCT
>PVIY010055252.1:0-13810 GCA_004026745.1 Myrmecophaga tridactyla | reverse complement strand
TCATGTTAATTGAACCTAGTGAGCAAGAAGTAGCAACTAGACTTACTGGCAAGGCATTTGCATGTCAGAGGATGGGAGATAAATCCAACAAAAATACAGAGGCCTTCCAATCAGTGAAATTTCTAGGTGTCTGGTGGTGTCAGGCATGTTGAGCTATCCCTTCTAAGGTGAACGATAAGTTGCTGCATCTGGCCCTCCTATGACCAAAAAAGAGGCACAATGCCTAGTTGCTCTCTTTGGATTTTGGCAACAGCATATTCCTCATTTGGGTGTGCTACTCCGGCCCATTTATCAAGTGACCAGAAAAGCTGCTAATTTTGAGTGGGGACCTGAACAAGAGGAGGCTATGCGACAGGTCCAGTCTGCTGTACAAGCTGCTCTGCCACTTAGACCATATGATGCAGCAGATCCAATGGTGTTGGAAGTATCAGTGGTAAATAGAGATGCTGTCTGGAGCCTTTGGCAGGCCCCTATAGGAGAATCACAACGCAGACCCTTGGGATTTGGGAGCAAAGCCATACCATCTGCTGCAGATAACTATTCTCCTTTTGAGAAACAGCTTTTGGCCTGCTACTGAGCCTTAGTAGAGACTGAACGCTTAACCATGGGCCACCAAGTTACCATGAGACCTGAGTTGCTTATCATGAGCTTGGTGTTGTCTGACCCACCAAACCAGAAAATTGGGTGTGCGCAGCAGCACTCCATCATAAAATGGAAATGGTGTATACAAGATAGGGCCAGAGCAGTCCTGAAGGCACAAGTAAGTTACATGAGGAAGTGGCCTAAATGCCCACGGTCTCCACTCCTGCCACATTACCTTCTCTTTCCCAGACCAGAGCTATGGCTTCTTGGGGAGTTCCTTACAGTGAAGGAAGAGAACTGAGGGCCTGGTTTACAGATGGTTCTGCACGATATGTAGGTACCACCTGAAAGTGGACAGCTGCAGCACTACAACCTCTTTCTGGGATGTCCCTGAAGGACAGTGCTGAGGAGAAATACTCCCAGTGGGAAGAACTTCGAGCAGTGCACCTGGTTGTTCATTTTGCTTGGAAGGAGAACTGGCCAGAGGTGCGTTTGTTATACTAACTCATGGGCTGTTGCTAATGGTTTGACTGGATGGTCAGGGACTTGGAAAGATCATACTTGAAAAATTGATGACAAGGAGGTCTGGGGGAGGGGTATGTGAATAGATCTTTCTGAGTGGACTAAAAACATTAAGATATTTGTGTCCCATGTGAATGAATACCAGAGGGTGACTTCAGCAGAGGAAGGTTTTAATAATCAAGTGGATAAGATGACCCGTTCTATGGATACTGGTCAGCCTCTTTCCCCAGCAACTCCTGTCATTGCCCAATGAGCTCATGAACAAAATGGTCACGGTGGTTGGAATGGAGGTTATGCATGGGCTCAGCAACATAGACTTCCACTCACTAAGGCTGACTTGGCTACAGCCACTGCTGAGTGCCCAATCTACCAACTGCAGAGACCCACACTCAGCCCCCAATATGGCACCATTCCCCAAGGTGACCAGCTGGCTCCCTGGTGGCAAGTTGATTACATTGGCCCACTCCCTTCATGGAAGGGGTAGTGATTTGTTGTAACTGGAATAGACACATACTCTGGATATGGGTTTGCTTTCCTTGCAC
Organism: Myrmecophaga tridactyla; assembly: GCA_004026745.1. Taxonomy (NCBI): domain Eukaryota; kingdom Metazoa; phylum Chordata; class Mammalia; order Pilosa; family Myrmecophagidae; genus Myrmecophaga; species Myrmecophaga tridactyla. The sequence continues at coordinate 12,164 of PVIY010055252.1, read as the reverse complement.
GCAATGCATCTGTCAAAACTACCATCTGTGGACTTACAGAATGCCTTATCCATCGTCTTGGTATTCCACACAGCATTTCTTCTGATGAAGGAACACAATTAACAGCAAATGAAGTGTGGGAATAGGCACATGCTCATGGAATTCTCTGGCCTTACCGTGTTCCCCATCATCCAGAAACAGCTGAATTGATAGAATGGTGGAATGGCCTTTTGAAAACTCAATTATGGTGCCAATAGTTGGCAATTATGGTGCCAACTAGGTGGCAATACCTTGCAGGACTGGGGCAGTGTTCTCCAGGAACATGGGCTACTCATGCCCCTGGATCAACAAGCCAAGAAGGGGATTAGTTTATTGGCTAGGGTGATTGACCCTGACTATCAGGGGGAAATAGGGCTTCAACTATACAATGGGGATAAAGAAAAGTTTCCTTGGAATACAGGAGATCACCTCAGGCGTGTTTTAGTACTACCATGCCCTATGATTAAAATAAATGTAAAACTGCAACAACATTGCTAAAACTAATTAAAGAAGACCTAAATATATGGAAGGACATTCTATGTTCATGGATTGGAAAACTAATATCATTAAAATGTCAATACTACCCAAAGTATGTTATAGATTCAATGCAATATCAATAAAGTCCTAACAACCTTCTTTGCAGAAATAGAAAGCCAATCATAAAATATATATGGAAGGGTAAGGGACAGCAAATAGCTAAACCATCTTGAAAAAACTGAAGTTGGAGGACTCACATTATTGATCTTAAAATTTATTGCAAAGCCACAATAATCAAAACAACATGGTACTGGTAGAAGGACAGACATATAGAACAATGGATTCAAGTTGAGAGCTCAAAAATCAATCCTCACAATTACAGCCATCTGATTTTTGAAAAGTAGTAAAGACTGCCCAATTGGGAAAGAATTTTAAAATTCTCTTTAAAATTGGTGATGGGTAAATTGGATCTCCATTTGCACACTAAAAATGAAGACCCCTACCTCAAGCCAGTATATGAAAATTAATTCAAAATGGATCAACGACCCAAATATAAAGAGCTAGAACTATCATCCTCCTAGAAGAAAACAGAGGAAAGCATCTTCAGGATCCTATGTTAGGCAACAATTTCTTAGACTTTACACCCAAAGCACAAACAACAAAAGAAAAAATAGATAAATGGGACTTCATCAAATGTGAAAACTTTTTTACCTCAAAGGACTTTCTCATAGAAATAAAATAGCCTACACAATGGGAAAAAATATTTGGAAATCTCATCTCTGATAAATTATTAATATCTAGAATATATAATGAAATCCCTCAATTTAACAACAAAAGGACAATCAAATTTTTAAAATGGGCAAAGAATTTGAATTGATAGCTCTCCAAAGAAGATATACAAATGGCTAGAAAACACCAAAACCAAAATGAGATACAATTTCATGCCCATCAGAATGGCTGTATTTAAAAAAAAAGAAGGAAAACAGCATGTATTGGAGAGAATACAGAGAAATAGAAGTACTCCTTCATTGCTGGTGTTCAAGCAGTACAAACTGAACTGAACTAATTTGGAAAAGTTTAGAAGTCAGAAAAAAATAGGGTTTTGGGATATCAGTATTGGTGGAATGTTACTGTGAAAGTAAGTGATACTACTGATTGGTTCGCCTGAATGCCATTAAAGTGGGATGTTTTGAGTTGTGTATTTGGTACTAAAAAGAATTTATTATTATTATTTTTTAATTATTTTTAATGTTATGCAAAACAGAGTGTGAGGATATGGATCCAATGGAACTGCAGGTGAGGCTATACGGTTCGGTGTAGTATCACACTACCTGCTCAGTTTCATCACGTGTCCATCTTACAGTTGTGCTGTTCCACTCCCTCGTGTATCCCTGACACACTAGAGATAGGTCATTCAAAGACTGGTCATAGCAGCATTTTTTTGCGATGGTAAAAACCTGGAACGCATTCAATTTTTGAATGCCAGTATATATAAACTGTGGAATATCCTCACACTGGAATTAGTATACTTCAGTGATAATAAAAGAACTAAAATTATGCTCATCAACTTGACGAACCTCAAAAAAAAAAAAAGTTGGGAAGAAGAAAAGGTAACCACAAAAATAATTCACTTGATTCTGCTTTATAAAATTCAAAACTGACAAAACTAAGGAATATATTATTTAGGGATACACACATATTTGATTAAAACTATCAAGCAGAGCAAGGTGAGTGCCACAAACTTCAGAACAACTCCTTTAACCCTCCTGAAGACTATAGCTCCATAACTAGACATATTGTGATTTCAATGCATGTGATAAATAAGGGTATGTTTCAGATATGCAAAGACCCAGAAATCTTGTCCCCTATGCACCCTTCTTAGGTAATGAATAGCAGTACTGATGTAAATCAAGTTAGAGAAAAACATTAGACCCAGGAATGGATGGATTGAATCCAGGAGAAAGTTAAGAGAAACCTAGGATGATCAGGAGTCAGGTAAAGTTCTGAAAAAACAGGACATTTTCAGCTTGGGGTGGTGGGAACAGCAAGGTGGGGCTGTGGGAGTGGGGAAAAAACTCCAAAAAAATACAAGACTTAGGAAATAATATAAAAGCTAATTTGTTGGTGATTATTACTGGTGATTTTTTTAATGTGTGTGCTTACATACAGAGTCAGAGATAGGAAAAGGGTGAGGAAGAGAGAGTGAAATCAAGCCAAAAAGAAGAAATTGTTAATTTAAGAAAAGCAAAAGTTTGAACAATTAAAAAAATGTGATCATAGCACAATACTTGGCTGTGTAATCAACAAAAGTACATCACCATGATGGCATAAACACCAATGATTGAATATAATTAATCAAAAGGAGGTTGAGGAGAGAGCTATAGTACTATTTAGCATATTAGGCAGATGATATATGAAGGCAGAATTGCTAATCACTAAATAACATATTTAGTAACAAGAAATTAATTTCCAGAAGAACCAAGTAAAATTATTTCCTCTAGAGAAGATGTTTAAGAGATGAGAAAGCATAGGATTAGCAACCACACTCTTTAATATAAGTCCTTTTGTATGTTGGAAAAGCAAACTCCTGTATCTTTTGTTGATATTTATTTGAAAAAAAATAAAAATAACAAAAATTGGGCTTATTGTGTATTTTTAGACTTTTACTTTCATTTTTATTCTGCAAATTCCCTCTAATGTCTATTCATCTGTTTGCCCAATGAATGTTCTCTATCTTCAAAAGTTTTATAGAGACACATATACAAGTTGATCATTTTTTAAATGAAATTTATTTGGCAATGGACCGCCACTTTAGAAAGTATCTACCACTGAAGGTTTATGTCTTCATTTATTGTTCCATATAGAGGAAGTCAGTGTGTGTTAGAATTCCAAAGATCTTTCTGAATGAAAAATCTAAGTGAAAGGCCCTAAATGGCTACATTTACTGTTTTTATTGCCATGGTTACAGAAACAGCAACTACAGTAGGCAATTGAATTGATATGCCCTTGCTACAAGAATGACGTTCTTATTTTCCAGTTGTGCTTGGATCAGGAATTTGGCTTCACATTAGCTCAGTCTGTCCCAGGACAATGTGAAGCCAAGTTTACATTGTGTACTAAATGCTCCCAAGGCTAACACTATTTTTATCCCCAAATATAACGCACATTTTACATGCTGGAATATAAGAGTATGGTAATAAAACTGTAGGGTTATTTAAAATTTTTTTTCTTTTACTCCAAATTCTTTCCCCTACCATTAGATTTTTCCTTACTTCTTCATTGCTGCCTCTTATTCAATAAAGAAGGCAAACATATCTTAAACTGTGGAAAGAAAAGGTCAGAGATAAGAAGAACTAATCAATCCCTGGTAATTCTTTCCGTTGATTTTGTTTACATTCTTTTTAGATCTCTCATCTTGGGTCTCTCTGACTTCAAAATTAGAGGGCCATTGAACCTGTGAAAAGACCTACCATTCCCCGGTCTAGAGGCAAAGATGGTCTTGAAAGTTGACAGAAGGAACCAGAGATCTTAAGAAATATGTGATTGCCATTTCCCAACCCAAGAGTTACACACTGACTAGTTCATCTTAAAGGTATCTGTTTGCCTCCCTCTAACAGAAAAAGCTGGTTAAATTAAAATCTGTTTATAAGGCCTGCTCTGAGCTTAGAATTCAACTGCACAGATTTATGGTTTTTGATTCTACCCATTAGATGTCAGTTTGACTTTGAAAATGATAACAGGAGAACAACATATAGACATTCATCACTATTATGATTAATGATCTTAGAATTTCAATTGGAATTAAATCTGTATATACGCCTGCTGAGTTATCTGATATCTTCAGGAAGGAAAATAGAACAAAATGCAAAAGGTAAAAAGTAAAGAAGAAAAATTAAAATGAAATGCATAAGAATATCCATGACTTCCATTTAGGGAAAAGAAGAGTATCAGTTTAAATGCTCTGGACTCAAGATTAGACTCATGCTTCCTAGTAATGTTGGACTGAGAGGAACAGGACTTGAGATTTTGGGCATATGCTGAGTCTACTATTTTGTCTGATACCTGCATGGGGAATGTCAGCATTCATCATTGTCAAGCAGTTGTGTGCTTGTGTATCATACTTAGTATTGGAAACCAATTCAGAATTAACACTGCTTGAAAGATCAAATTGGGATGGACTTTAAGGCCTAAATCTAACAGTCCTTGAAGAAGGAGGGCCAGATGGGAATAGTGAGAGAACCATGGCCACCTCTACACTTTCTCATTAGTTCTAAAGGCACTGATCATGTTGAACGTAGGTCATCAATCTAAAATCTAAAATGCTAACCACAAACTCATCGAGCCATAGTTCTCATTCAGTGTTCCTTTTCACCACTTTTCCCAAGCTAATGAAACTTGCAACCAGAAAGAAATCCTTAATGTTTCGTTCTTACATATTCCACATTGAATGATTCAACATTTCTTCATGCTATATGTATTGGGAATACTCATATTCCTTCTTAGCCCACGATTATTAAAATTCAAAGAATTTTCACAGTGTAAGTTTTCTAATCATGACTATGCCTGCCCTTTCCAGTTCATTCTTGGCCAGAAGCCAGAGCAATCATTTTGAAAATATGATCTTGTCATTGTCCTTGGTGAAATTGTACAGCAACTTCACACTGTCTAAAAGTAAAATCCAAAGTCTTTAGAAACCCTTCACCGCCTTGTCCTGCTAGCTCTAGACTATCTCAGGTCACTTTCCCTTTTGTCTTTTAATGCTACAAATCCTCTGACCTTCTTTCAAATCTCAAATAATACGCTGACTCTCTAGATGCTTGAATTTTTTGCATAAGGATGTCTTTGTATGAAATGCTATATTATTTCTTTCTCTCTTTCCTATTCCTGTAATCCTTTTGTCTCAGCTTAAAAAAAATATTGCTGCTTTAAGGAAGACTTCCTTGCCCAAGGCAGATTTAAATTCCCTTGTTTTGACCCAATTCCTTTGCACCCAAACCTCTCCTTTCCTAACATACTTTACACTTAATCTCCACTTTGATGCCCATATAAATTCCATGAGTACAGGGTCCTTGTCAATTTTGTTTATACTTGGCCTTCTCATGTCGACCATACATCCTGGAACATATTAGAAGCTAGGAAAATACGGAATTAAATATGTCAGACTGACCAAAGACAGAGAAGTGTAACAACTGACCTTAAAATGCTCAACGCTAGGTATTCTAAAGCATTGTCCCAACATTCTCATAATCCAGATTTTACTCTTCCTGGTTTGCACATTAGAGTTGTTTGTGAGTACGTGCGTGGACCTGGGTTTGTATGTGCAGAGGTGACGGTGGGGAGAGACAAGGCAAGAGTGACAATAGCAAAACAAAATTTGGAAAACATCTTTTTTTTGGCTGGTAGTGTGGAAAGCAACGTGGGAGACAACTTGGCTTCCTTTTATCAAAGGCCCTGCCATGTTCTGAAGTCTTTTCCAGACTTCTTTGTATAGTATAGATAACCAAAACAATATATATACCAAAACAAAAAATGGTTATAAAACTCGACTAGAAATCCCCTTAAGAATAAATCATAGCATACTCTGATACTTTCCCCTTCCTTCCTTTATAGATGTGAGGATCTAGGAGAACATATTAAACCTAATCCTTTCCTGTGGCTTAAAGAAAACATTGAGAACAAACTGCATGCAGCCCTCAGCCCAGACTTGCAGTCACTCCAAAATAAATGTTTCCTCTTTACCTTGTGGAAAAAGTGATTTTCTGACTCCCTGCTGTTGGAAATGAGCTAGATATTTTCAAAGACCACCTCATTGAGAAGTATATCCAGTTAGAGGCAGCATCCTTCTGAAATTGTGTACCTAAGACTAATATTACCGATGAGATATTTATAAATTAAAAAGAGGAAACCTCACATCTCTTGGGGGATGGCTCACATTGCACTATATCATGCTGGTAACTTTAAGAACTAATGTGGGGAAGGACTTTGGATAACATAGACTTTCCAAACATTTTAACATGCAGCCAAACCCTGTTTTTCTATTATTTTGATTTGAATGCCTGTTACAAGCTGCACCACTTCGAAAAAAACAAACAAACAAAAGAAAACTTGGTGGCATTCTAGTGTAGCGGAAATAAAATGGGTTTAATCTGTCAACTTTCTCAGCTTTATCCTTCAATTACCTAATGTCGTAGAAATGATGGTAATCACACTTATTGCTTCATGCTATTGTTAGAATTAAATGAGAGGATATACCAGATTTCCTAATCAAAAACCTCCTGTTTCTCTTAACTTCAAATGTTCTGGAGAAAAACTTGTGGCAAGAGATTATGTATCTGTAATATGCAAAAACATTTCGTAATGAATGTTTCTTCAAATCAGAAAATGCCAATCACTTCTACTATTTTAACATTTGTGTAAATGCTTACACTGAAATGACTTCTGCACTGAGGTAGCTTCAATGCTGGAGGCTGTGTACCGAGTCTCTATTGCCATGGAAACTGAGGCCATCAGAATGGCAAGAAATACCAGGAGGATGTGCAGGGATAACCTCACTGACATTGCAATCAAAGCTCAGGAAGATGAAGAAAGCCACTGGGTAGACGGTCACTCTGAAAGCTCCTTTACATTCACACCACCCTCGGCATGTCTGCAAGTCACATCTGGGCTTCAGAGAATGAAAATCAGAAATTAGAGCACATGCCTTATGGATTTCTAGACAAGTCTAGATGTGGAGTTGGAAATGACTGTGCTTCATTTAGTTGTCAAAATTGTGGCTGAGCAGCAACCTGGCCTTTATTACCTCATCCCTACCCACAGCAAACATTTGTGTTTAAGTAAAGGGAAATTCAAGCTAACAGGAAAACTCTACCAGTAGAGTCAACACTCACAACGTCCTCTCTGTGAGGAGTCATATTTCAGAAAGAACAAATATGTGTTTTCTAGAGAGAAAGAAATATCTGACAGCTCTCGGGCCTTCACTCTAAATGGAGCGCACTGAGTCAGACCGGAAATGGAAATCGTCTGCAGGAGTCTCAGTCATTCAAGGTTTCAATTAATTCCCCGTGGGCATTTTTCCCTGAATTTATGTTTAAGAAACAAGAAAACCAAGCTATGATTTCTTGTTTAAGAAGGCAAAAAAGAAATACTAACATTTAAGGCTCTGAAATCATGCATCACTTTGTCTTGCCAATTTCCAGGACCCAAAGATCGGATTACACAAGTTTCTCCATTGCTGTAAAGACTTTTAGCAAACAGCAAAGGCTGCCTGTAGATCTTTGCAATTAGTTGAGAACTTTTCTTTTCATTTGATGTTAAAGTGAGAGGAAACATGAGGCAAAGGAAACAAACTCATGCACCAGATGTTGTACAAAAGCATTTCAGTAGAGCAATGGAATACTTCAACTCCTGAAGCTAAGTCTGGTCTTTAAGGGAGAATCACAAATCAGTTGGTTTATCTAAACTACATTTCACTTTATGTATTGATTTTTTGGATCTCAGGTGGATAATCATTTCTATATGACAAACTATCACCATTGGTCCAATATAGGTTTTTTTATTTTATGATTTATTGATTTATTCATGTTCTTATATAGTAATTTAATAACGTAATTCATCCCCATGAACCTACCAAACAAACCAAATAGCATTACAAATAGCTGATCTCTAAGGACACATCCATCATACTATTTCTCTACCTTACTCATTCCTCCAAAGTATACATATTCTGCATTTTGAATTTAGTATTTCTTGTGGTACTTAGGTAAACTGTTCAGATCACCCATTCAGGACTAAAGCACGCGTTGACCCATGTGCTAGGACTGCTGAGAACTAACAGCTTTGCCTGTATCTCCCTCTCAGAATCGTCTGAGATGTACCTCATTCAAGGTCACTTCCCTTCACAGGATGTATCCGGCCAACGTGTGTGCAGGGCACACATGGCAGGGTGTGAAGACCGGGGCCATTGACGCAATGCTGAGCAGCCCCACAGGGCAGCCCAACTCCAGAGCTCCCTGTAGGGACTACTGAGACGTGTTAAGATTGTATCATGGACTAACCTCTCCTTCTTCCTTCACTGTTTGTGTAGAAACATCTTTCCCACACATTGTTTTTTAGGAAACCTAATTCATGACATTATTCCCATGTTTGTTTTTTAAAGATAGTATTCTCATAAAATGCTTCTGAAGCAGATGGACATTCATAGACAAACGGACTTAATTTACTCAAGATGGATCATGAACTTAAATGGAAAATGCAAAACCATGCAGCTTTTAGAAAGTAAAACACAGGAGAAAATAGTTGACACATTAAAATATTCTCAACATTAGCCAACAGGGAAATGCATTTCAGAACCACAATGAGGTATCACTACCCACCTAAGAAAATGTCTAAAATAAGAAAGACTGACAATACCAAATGCTAGAGAGGATGCAGAGTAATTGGATGAATCGCACATGGCTAATAGGAGTGTAAAATGGTACCACCACTTTGAGAAACAGTTTGGCATTGTCTTTCTAAATATGCAGTTACAATATAACCCAACAATTGCACTCTTGGGTGTTTATCCCAGAGAAATGGAAGCTTACATACATGAGAAAGCCTGTACATAAATGTTCATGGCAGATTTAATCATAATAGACAAAAACTGGGGACAACCAATGTATCCTTTAATGGAGGAGTAGTTAAACTGTGCTATATCTGCATTGTGTAATATTACTCTCACTAAAGAGGGACAAACTATGATGGACACGACTTGAATGAACCAACAGAGAATTATGCTGAATGAAAAAGTCAATCCCAAAAGGTTACATTCTACATGATTCCATTTACATAACTTTCTTGAATCAACACAGCTATGGAAATGATCAGTGATCGTGAGTAATTAGAGATGGGAGTGGAGGGGAGTTGAGGTTATAAAAGGGCCATGCAAGGAACCTTGTGATCAAACAGTTCTATTTATTGAATGTGATGGTGGATACACAAAACTACAGGTGATAAAATTTCATAGATCACACAAACAAATGACTACAAGGAATTTGGGGAATCTGAGTAAAATTGTTAGATGGTATCAATGTCGATATCTTGATTGTGATATTGTATTATAGTTTTCCAAGATATTCTTGTTAGTGGAAGCTGCATAAAGTGTACACAAGATCTCTCTGTATTATTTCTTACATCTGTATTTGATTCTATAAACTTAAAATAAAAAAATAATTAAAATACACTGTTATTTAAAAATTTTGTAGACATAGTATACACTATATTTTGTCTTTTCTTTTATCGATGTTTTATTATATTAAGATTTATCCAAGGTAGTTATATTTCATTTTTCATTGCTGTTTAATATTCCAATTTGTGGCAACAGTACAATTCATGTCTGTACTCTCCTGTCGATTAGCGTTTGTGCTTTTTCCAGTTTTTGCTAGTCTGGACAATGCAATGGATGGACTTGTTCTTGGCACACATATGTAAGTGCTTCTCTAAAATATATTCCAAGTAGAATTACTAGGTCATAAGGCATGTAAAAGTTCAACTTTTCAAGATCATGTCAAATTATTTTCCACAGTGATTGTATCAGTTTACATCTGCTCAGCAATTATCAAAGGGCTTACATTGATAAAAATCTTTTCAAAATTTGTTGTCAGACTCTTTAATTTTGGCCAATCAAAGTAAATATAAAACAGTATCTCATTGCAGTCTCCATTTGTAGTTGCATTATTGTCAGTGTGACTATTTGCTTATTTGATGTAAATGCTTTTTCTTTCATGAAATGTCTCATATCCATTGTCCATTTTGTTCCTGCACTCTTGTAATTGATTTGTAAGGGCTCTTTATACCTTCCTTATACACAAACCTCATCAGGTGTGTTTCAAATATTGTCTGGATTATTGTTATTTATACTTTCTTTATACTAACTTTTGAGGATAAGAAGTTCTGATTTTTAGTGTTGTCTTTTTTATTCATGCTTTTTTTCTTATTCTGCTCTTATTTACTAGTACCCATAGTAAATTTTGTGTCTTGTTTAGGAAATAGTTTCCTAGGCTGCAATCAGAAATTTTCTCCCAAAAGTTTAAAAGTTTTGCCTTCCACACTTAATTTTTGATCAATTTTGAGTTGATATTATGATGTAGAAAGTAAATTTCATTTCTTTCATGAATGGATGGCTAATATTTCCACCTTTATTTATTGAATAGCCCCTACTATTTCCCACTGCTATACTCTATGCTACTCCTCTGCAATCTGTCGACATTTCTAAATTCCATATTCACATGCATTTTCTTCCATTTTTTAATTCCCTTTTATTGGTCAATGTATTTATTTCTGTACCCATACCATAATGTATCAATTATAAGTCTTTATAATGACTCTGTATGTTTAGCTGGATAGCCCTTCTCTATTTTTATTCTTCAGAAATGTTTTAAAAACTCTTGGCTCTTTTCTTTCCCTTATTAAAATTAAAATTTGCTTGCCAATTTTACATAAATCAATTTGGAGCAACTTAAAATTTTTATTATATCACAGTTTCTTAACATTTGCATGGGATGGTTCCATTTATTTAGGTAAACTTGTTCATACTACACTAAAATTTTATAATTTTCTGCATACAGACATATCTTTGGTTTGATTTAATCCTATATACTTTTTTTGCAATTTTAATAGTGTTACTTGTAAATTATAGTATATAATTATTTTAAAGTTATGTTTAAAATGCACTTCTTTTTGTTCATTGACTTATCTAGCCACACTCTTTTTGTTATTGTTATTGATTTTCATGTCGATTGCTTTTAGTTTTCTATGTAGAAATATACAGTTACTTTTTGTATATTGAATTTTCTATCCATCATCTTCAATAAACACATGTTAATTCTATTAATTTATATGTAGGTTATTTTGGATTTTCTGCATACACAATCATCTCATCTGAAAATAAAGAGAGTTATATTTCTTCCTTTCCAATTCTTATACCAGTTGTTGTTTTTTTTTTTTCTGAAGTTGTTTAAGGGAACTAGTAACATAGATCAGGATTTCAAAATCTGGTTTAGACGATGCAAGATTTTCTTATTTAGGAAGATCTCTATTCTTTTAAGTTTCTTTATACATACCCTTCATTAGATTATTAGATTAAGGAAATTCCCTTCTATTTTTAGTTACTAAATGCATTTTTTTTAAAATCACAGATGGCTGGTGGATTTTATCAAAAATATATATTGAATCTATCTTTCTTTCTCCTTCATTGTAGTAAATCACATTTATGGATTTTCTAATAATTAACCCTCCTCATACTTGAATAGAGACCCTTTTAGTTTATATATGTTAGTGCTATGTTGGATTTAGTTTGCTAGTAAGTTGACTAGAACATTTACCACTCAATTCAAGTGTGTAGAGGAGAAAACCGTGGGAAGATGGTGGAGTCCGAGCTCTAGGAGTCAGTCCTTCCACCCGGACAACTGCTCAGCAGGCAGGAGCCATCAGGCCCCAGAACCAGGAGAGCTGTTCAGCACCCAGGGCCAGGAGAGCCGCTCAGCACCCAGAGGCCAGGAGAGCCGCTCAGCGCCCAGGGCTAGGAGAGCTGCTCAGCACCCAGGACCAGGAGAGCCTCTCAACACCCAGGAGAGACACTCAGCACCCAGGAGAGCCGCTCAGCACCCAGGGCCAGGAGGGCCCACTCAGCA
>PVIY010055251.1:0-13824 GCA_004026745.1 Myrmecophaga tridactyla | reverse complement strand
ATTTGTAATTCTTTAGTGAATCTGCCCAGTACGAAATAGAATTATGCCTTCTATAAATATTAGCTTCCTCTTCTTCCTCTTGCTCTGGAATCTTGCATGAATACAAGTAGGTTGCCTGTATTTTATAGAGGAGACAAGTAAAGACAACTTCAGACCCCTGAGATTTCAGTATACACTCTGCATACATAGCAAAGCAAATTCTCTTTCTTAAAATAGTATGGCAAAGAAAAATAAAACACATTTACATAATAATGTCACAATTTTCTCTTAATGCAACCTGGGGGTTAAAAGCCTTCCCATTTAAGATTAGATCAAAGTTATTTGAAATGGAGATCTACAGCCCAGAGGGAGGAAGAGAGAAAAAGAGAGACATTAGACTTGGGATGAGAAAGGACAACAGAAACAGAGAAAGAGAAGCTTAAAGAAAAGAGGAAGGTGCAAGAAAGAAAGACAAAGAAAGTCTTTAACCGGTTTTTCTTACTAGATTAGATTAAAATGGTAAACTGGTTGGTGTAAAGGTATTTAATAGGATCTCAGTGCTGGTGATGGTCTCTTTAAGGTATGAAATTTGTCGGTACTGATGAATAGCTACTGCAGACTCAGCCCTGTACTGGACATTGTATGAAAGCAGCTTTACTCCATTTCCAGAGAGTCACCACATTCTGGTCTAAAAAGGCTTCTCTCATCGAGGGTTATTGTGAAAGTCATGATTCTGGAGCAAGCCTGACATCCACACCCATCTTTTTGTTGAGGAATGACAACAAATATTTGATGAACTATTATAATATGTACCCATTTTATTCAGTCTATCTATATAGACTGAAAAATACAGCTTAGTCCTCAGGAGAATTCAATAATTGTTTATTGAATAAATACAGGGAGGAATAAAGGTAAGAAAGGAAGGGAGAAAATAAGGAAGGAAAGAAGGAAAGAATGAAAGCTTAACACAGTGTTCTTTAACCCACAAATACATATTGGACTATGATTTCCATGATGGAAGGATCCCTGTCTATTTTACTCTGTTATTATCACTATTCTCGTGAATTTAAAGATTTATATTCTACTTCCAAAGGTGAAAATAATGTGTCCAACTTTCTCTGAAAGTATGAGTTTTAAATTCAGAGAGCAATTACTCACAAGGTGTAGGGATTTGGAGCTATGTACCTCAGAAAAACAAACATGTTCTTAAACCTAATTTATTCCTGTGGGTGTAAACCCATAGTAAGTTGGACATTTTGATGGGCCTATTCAGTTAGGTGTCACCCACCTCACTGAGGAATGACCTTAATCCTTTTACTGGAGCCCTTTATAAATGAAATGAAGACAGAGACAGAGACCGAAAGCCACAGAAATGAAGCAAGAGGCTGAAAACAAAGAAACCCAAAAGAGAAGGGAGAGACCAGCAGATACCACCAGGTTCTTTGCCATGTGGCAGAGGAGCCACAGATCGCTCGCAACCACACTCAAGGAAGAAAGCATCATCTTGATGATGCCTTGATTTGGACATTTTCTAGTCTCAACCATGAGCAAATAATTACTTTTTTTTTTTTAATCCTGCACTATTACTTGCTATTTGCCTTAAGCAGAGAAAACTAAAACACAAGGTATAAATAAAACAAAAGTCATCTTTAGTGCCCCACTTTTGGTCCTCACCAGTCTTAGTAGGCAAAGAAAGAGGTCTATCTCTACCTCAAAGGGTGAAAAAGAGTTGTAAACTTTTACCCCTTCTGATAAGTTTTAGAGAAGGTATTGGCAGACACTAGGGGAGGTATTATTTTTGAGGATCTGGGTGTGCCATGCCCAGAGAAAAAATCATTCTACCAGTAGAATTTGGCAGAATTGGGTACCCTATAACCTCATGAAGCCCTGGCTCTTTCTCTGGGAGGCTAACTGGCTATAGCTCTAAGCCAGATGAATAAATATTCAGAGGTTGTGCCTCTTTGCAAACATAAGCAATCTAACAATTCTTTAAAATTATATTTCTAAAAATCATTTACATTCTTCTATTTTAAACACTTCACTTGTGCCTGTACTTAAATTGCTTCATTATAAGGAGGGTGCATTAGCCTGCTCTTAATTTTAAGCCTAGGGGGTTCAACAAATTTAGAGGACAGCCCAGAGAAGTACTTCTAGAACTTGTGTCCCAATTGTAGCAACTGGTGAAGTTTTAAGAACTATATTTCAGTTAAATAAAATTTTAAATACGTATAAAAAAAAAGAAATATAGATATCTGGTCTCCACTCTAGCCAACTGGTTCAGAGTCTTTGGGGGAGGGAATAAGCATTTTTTTATTAAAAGCTCCTGAGATGATTCTTCTGTGGCCCAAGTATGAGAAGCACCAACCTTGCTGCTTCAAGCGAGGTCCACGAATGGTTTACATGGACATTTCCCAGGAGCTTATTGGATATGCACAGTCTCGGCCCTCACAGCAGACCTACAGTGCCAGCATCTGCCTCTTTATTGTATTCCCTGGCCATTCAAATGCCCATTCAAGTCTTACATTTTAACCCCTTTGGGGATAAATTCTTACAAACTGGCATATGCAAAGTTTAGCGTCTAAAAGGGAATTCCTGAGTCTCCTACCAAAACATTAGTAATAACTATAAAGCAAATATTTGTTGACTCAATGTGAAATATAAAGAATCTAAAAGAATTCCAGGGAGAAAATTTTATACTAAGAACTGGCATCTATGCACATATGGGGAATGTAAAACTCCCACACTGAATGCTGATGGCTTACTCTTTCAAAGTGCCCATGTCAGTTTAGTTACCGTGTCCAAGTTTTCATAGGATAAATGATTTGGAAGGAATGTCACTGCATTTGAAGTCATCATTAAAAGAAAAGCAAAACTGCTCATTCCGAAAACTAATTTATTTTTGCCTTTGCTGGCAAATTCCTGGCCAGAGGTTCATGGCCTCTCTGCAAATGTGGACTTTCCCAGCCCTTTTGATTGCTCAGTTCCCCCCTGTATTCCTTTTCAGAGCTGGGTTGGTTCTGTCTCTACTCACACGCTGTGTGATTCCAAAATGTGTTCAGTCTTCTCAAACTATAACCTGGTCCTTGCCTCCTTTCATCTTTTGTCAATGGCCTATTTCTATTTCCTAAGAAGTGGAGGAAGAAGTAGGACCCTACCTTCCCTCTCTTCCCTTTGCATTCCTCTCCTACAAGGTAAATGGAGTCAATTAAAACAATGGCTTATCTCCCCTAGTACTGTGGTCCCCTCACACAAGCCTGTCATTGCTCTAATGAGGAAACATGCATGAGTAGAATAATACATTCACAAGGAGATGCTCCAAGGTGACATACTTTCTCATCTCAGGGTCGATGGCTGGTAAATCTATTGCCAATCCGATCTTCATAGATGAGACACAAAGTTACAATAAGGAGCAGGCGCTTCATAAAAGGAAGGGACTTGTGGGAGCCCTGGGGTTAGGAAAGGAATGTTGTGAGGTTAATAAGAGCTGACCTTCCTGCCTTTGGATGCTACAACCCATCATGGTGTTCTGTAGTCTGTATATTATTTACAAATGTAGAACAATTCAGTGTATACTAACAGAGGAGGAGAGTCTAAAACAATAGCCAACTTTTTTTTTAAATGAACATACTTTCAAACATTCATTTTAGGTTTACACTAGTTATTTTTAATTCCCAGCATGCTTTCCAAATGTCAGCTAAATAATATGGTGTCCACAACCACAGGCCAATTTTTAGTGTGTCTCCTTACTATGCACCGTACTTTGAAATGGGCAAAAGAACAAAAGACCCAGCCCTGCCGTGAGGGAGCCTGCCCTATCTTTAACTTTCACTTGGTTCTTACATATCTTCAATTATAACGAAAACCCTTGCATAAGGGTTAGTTCCCAACTTTTGGAGAGCAAATATCATATAAATGAAGTAAAAAAAAATGGATTAAAAAATTTTTCTTTTTGCCTGTGCTAAATTAGATTTGCCAGATAGACTTTTAAAATTAAAAAAAAAAAAAAGAAAAAACTTCTGGCCTTTGTAATCAATAATCTACTGGTAGGGCACCCAGAGATTGTGATTACAGTCATTAGAACATGGCATCAATGCTGACCGGGTGAAACGTTTCAAATTGTAATTTAACAATTAGAAAACACAATGTGTATCATAGATAATTGCACTTTCCTTTAAAGTTTTACGATATGGCTTTTGGTAGTGCATGATATTATGTGAAAACAAAAGGCAATTAACAGAAATGCAAACACAGTCTCTGTTTCACATTCTGCAAAAGGAAAAAAGTTAAAGATGGATAAATTCGCATGCCAGTGCTGCTTTGAGGATATGCAAGAGCGAGTGGTTTATGTGATGCAGCATATATAAAAAAGGAACCAATCCAACCATAACCTTTTTGAAAAGAAGACTTAAAAGGCAGTTTTATATATTTAAATAGTTCTAGAGCTTAGGAGGCATGATGCCTTTTAAACCCTCTCTTATACATATGTAAATACATTGCACACACATGTAGTGTGAGTGTATATGTGTGTGTACATGTGTGTGTGTATATATATATACAAACTTACACACTCATACAAGTAAACCATCCATTCTAACAATAAGAATAGATTCAAATTCTTCACTTATGGATGAAAATTTCTCAAAGTTAGTGGTAATTTTTTTTTTTTTTTACCTTTTAGCCTGTGTGACAGTATAACTGATTGGATTCATATAAAATATGCCACATGACCTTTATGATTTTGGTATTTGGAAGAGGTATTAGATGTACTTCATTGCCTTGTGAATTTGTTCTGTGTGATTACCTTTTGTGGAACATAATTTGCCCTTTAATACATAAGCTAACCTGTGTTTTATTATTCCATGTTATAATGGCTTTCCACTTTGTTTACTTGTCAAACACCTTAAATCACTGCAATTGTCTTTTTACCATAAAAAAATTTAAATGCTTTCTTTTTACAGTGTCATCATTCATTCATCTGTTCAACAAATATTTACCAAATACTTACCAGGAAGGGACAAGCAAAGTGCTGCAGTTTATCAAAGTTACACCAAATATGCTCTGCCCTTAAGAAATTTATAGTCTATAGAAGAAATAATCAATATAAACAAAATACTATGCTACCAGTAAAAGACGAAATAGAAGAGGTTCAAGAAAGACCTTTGAGTTTTCAGGAATGCAAACATACCACTAAAAGATAAAACCATGCCAGACTTCCAGGAGGAGAAAAGTTGAGGCCAGGCCTCGTAGGACTGGGGCACATACAAAGAGAACAATAGCTGAGGTGGAAGATACTGTGTGAACAGAGACCAGAAAGTAACAATGTGTTTTCTTTCCTCATTAGTTTAGTTTTCATAAAAGTGTGCCTTATTTCGTCAATCCAACTCCTAAGCTCTGAGAGGCTGTATAGCCTAGTTACAAAGCTCACAAATGGTAGAGTTGGATTTCTGTAGATTGAATCCCTCCCCTCCCGCTTATTGAATGGGCATGTTATTTTGCCCCTGTGTTTTAATTTTCTTACCAGTAAATTGGGGGTGATAGTAATAATATTTACCCCATATGATATATGTGAATATCAGGTGTTAATATTCATTAACATGTTTAGGGCAATGACAGACCCACATTAAGCCAACTACAAGTAAGAGAAACCAGCAGAGTTTTAAACATTCTTGTTAATAACATCTCTATTCTTTTTTCCTTTGCCCTGCAGATACTTTTAAGCATTTGCCAAAGTATCAGATCTTTAGGACCTGGTAATTCAAAGATGATCGCATTGCCACAACCCTCAAATTACTTGCATTTTGATAGAATGTAGTGCTCCATATAAAATCCATATTCAGTGTGAAAAGTTCTAACATTATAAGAACATACTGGAAAACAATGGAGGAAAAGGAATGAAATAAGAAAAATGTCACAGAGAATAGGTTATTGATGTTGCTTTGAAGGAGAAGTAGTTTACCAGGTAGTGGAGGTAACACAGAGGTCTAGACTGACCAGAAAAAATAAAATGCAAGGAAGAGTCATTAAACAATCTGGTATATTCAGCAAATAGAGAACAACCCAGATGACCAGGAGACAGTGAGGAATGAGTTTGGACTTGAGACAGGAGAGAGGGTCAGGTGTTGGAATGAGGTGGGTTGACTTCTAATGAATTTAAAGTGAGACTGAAAGGTAGAGTAAAGACAAAATCTACAAGTAAATCAAACTACTTTCACTGCATTTCATAAGAATTCCTGGGAACAAAACTTAGGTTAAATATCGAATAATAGTTTTGGGTCCAAATCATTTGAATAATTGTGATTAGACTTCTTTTCAGCATGCGTGTACCTCATACTCTGGCTGTTTGCTCATCTGCCCCCAGTCACAGAGAACTCAACACTCAATAGAAAGCTGCTTGGAATAATGTGGTCAGAAAAGCAGGTGTTTGAAATTAATTATAACTGTGGCATTTGTACCACAAATAATTGATACTGATTTAGAAAATCCAATGAGTTTCACAATTATGTATTGACTATTAGTTATTAATATTTTCATTTCTAAAGTATTTACACCTCACCACTATTGGAATATATTTTTCTAAATACCTATCAGAACTCATGCACAAGTTTCACAAGGCACTTTTATCGACAGTGATTCCTTTACTAGCTTGATACTTAAAAACTTAAACTTATTGAGTAATGAATATATACATGCATGCCATGTACTCCTCTTTCACAACAACCTTGAGAAAGCTACTGAAATACTAACTTTGTTATGCTGAGAAACCCTGAGGTTCAGAAATAATTTCCTGAAGAGCAAGTAGCTGCTAATTTGCAGATCTATATTTCAGTTTAGATCTGTTTATCTCCCTAATCTGCACAGCTTTCCACTATATAACCACACTACACTGCTTACCTTTACTCACTGTGTCCATAGATTTTTATACCTGTCCCTTAAGTGAGTGTCTCACCTCCCCATATTCACATAAAAGGGCATAAAATAAAGAGCCATTCCTTTCAGTTTTGCATGTTCCTACAATGTTGAATCTTGGGGCAAGGGGCAGGAGAAACATGTGCATTAAGTGCAACAAAACCATTTTTAAAATAGAGGCTGGTATTGAGAATTATATATAAATGATCCCTGCAGTAGAACAGAGGTATGTGTGAGCTGACAGGCAATTGAAAGCTATGGGTGAGAGTCAACAGCAGCAGATGTAACAAAACTCACCTTGAGGATGAGGAATATTATGCAGAACTTAGCACACAATTACAATATTCATCTTGGTTGTCCCACAAGAGGGTGGACCCAAATCTAGGAGATTTAGAGAAAAAGCAGATGGAAAGATCCAAGTCTCGGTTGGAGAGAAATCTGTCACATGGAGGAGAGCTGCCACGAGGGAAAATTCCCTCCAGTCCATTGAAGAAACCACAGGCTTAAAGAGTCTCAAGAAGACAAATCAGCTAAGTAGGTCATGGGCACACGAGAAAATGTCAGGGATCATTTTTTTTCACACATGGAGGACTTGTTCGGAAGGAGATCTCAGCAAGGTTGCTGAATGTTGAGCTGTGCCAAGGTTTTAAGTCCTTTCTTACTGAGAAGAATGATCCCAAATCCTGAGAGGACAATGAAAAGACAGATGGGAGTTGGAGTTAAGTTAAATCAATGAAGGTATAAGAGTTCACAGACACAGGGTTTAGGAACTGGATGAATCCTGAGACTGGGATACTTTGCCTGATACAGTGTAGATATTCCAACAATACTTAAATTACTAAATGAACTGAAAGAAGGAAATAGGGAATAGAAGGGGAAAAAGAAACAACAACAAGTAAGGAGATTATAGTTCCTGGAAATCCTCAGCTGAAATATTGAGGAAACATAAATCTGTATCTTAAGTAGAAATTAGGTGAATCTGAAATCTGAATATGTTGAAAACACTTATTAGAACATAGAAAGGAAGCTAATAAAGATGATATGTTTTGGAAACAAACAAATTGGCTTTGAATCCCATCTCTGTCATTTTTAGTTGGTGATTTCAGGCAAGTATTTTCCACTCGTGTCTGAATCACCTCTTGTGTAAAGTTAAAAGAGCAATACCTTCTTTTCAGTGTAATGTAGGGGCTAAATGATACTAAGAATGTAAAATACACATTCATATAAAGAATATAACATCAGATGCAAAGAATGTACGCAAAAAATACTGGTTTTCTCCTTCCTCCTTCTCACACTGACAAATTAAATTTAAAAGACTTCTAGCCTCATTTGGCAGAAAAGTTTTTTTTTATGTAATATAAACTGACTAATGAAAAACAAAGCAAGGAACTTTGTGTAATATCTTAATATATTGGAATATTAGAAAGGTCACAATAAATGATAGGACTTAGATTTGCAAGAACAGCCCAATGATGGGTTTACTAATGCTGCCGGAAATGCAACATACCAGAAATGGGTTGGTTTTTATAAAGGGCATTTATTAAGTTACAAGTTTACAGTTCTAAGGCCATAAAAATATCCAACTAAGGACCCAGAGAAAGACTTCCTTGACTCAAAAAAGCACATCTGGGAAGGCACATGGTTGCATCTGCTGGTCCTTTGGCTTCTCATTTCAGCTTTCCCTGGGGGCATTTTCTTTCCACATCTCCCAGTGCTCTGTCTGTGTCAACTCTGAAGCCTTTTCTAAAATGGTTCCTATTAAAGGACTCCAGTAAGGTATCTACCTTGAATGAGTGGAGACACATCTCCATGGAAACCACAGAATCAAAAGTTCCCATCTACAGTTGGGTGGGACACATCTCCATGGAAAGAACTTAATCAAAAAGATCCCACCCAACAATATTGAATCAGGATTAAAGAACATGGCTTTTCTGGGGTACACAGCAGTTTCACACCAGCACAGTTGGTTATTACTTCTTCTTTGGGAATAGGCCAGAAATGTGTGAACATTAGTTGAATGAATACACAAGTAAATGTACACACAAATAAATGTACTGAGTCTATATGGCAGGATCTCAGCACAGATAGACCAGGGATCCCTTGAGTCTGAATTCCCCCTGAGTCAAGTTTCAAGAAACAAGGTGCCAAGACCTAAAGGGGACATAACTTATCTAGCAGGGAATGTGTTAGCAGGAAACACATGGAAGTGAGACATTTATTTTAAACAATTTGGACTGAATTAGCAAGACGTTTCCTTAATCCATTTTTCTTGAGATCTATACATTGTACCATAAGGAAATCAATATCTGCTTATCTGAAAATCTCCAAATAAATTACCTATTAATTTCATCTTTCCAAATGCCCATGAACTTTCTCCTTGATTTTTATTCTGTCAGGATAGTCCGTTAAGATTCTCGCCCCTAACAGACATGCTCCACTTCTGGGCAGTGGTTGTGCTGTTTAAATAACCAAGAGGATCAATTCAAACACCAGTGATCATTCCCCCTGGAGATGCTTGAGTTGTGTAGCATTTGGAGTAGATTTACATTCTCAATGAAATGTAATCTTTTCAAAAAATAGTTAAAGGCACAGCCCTCTTCAAGTAAACATCAGAAATGTTAACCTTATCCATTAAAGGGCAGCCATGTTTTATACTGAAATCTTATTGGGAAAAGCAATTCTGAGAGCTAAATCCCAGGATTCTCTTTGGTTTCTCAGATGCACATTGTCACCACTCCAAAACTTAAGCTGCTCCCCAAGGAATAAAACCCTATAGTTTACCTCAAGAATCTTTTAGCGATGCATCCAAAGGAAATATATTGGATACTTTTATTGTTGATTATTTGAAAGAGGATGGGAAAAAGGGCCAGGTAATAAATAAGTTTGGTTTCTCAGGACTTAAGGTGTCTGTCACAAATATTTAATTCTGCCAAATCCAAAAGAGCCATAGATAGTCCTTCATTCTGTGTAGCAGAATTTAACTTTAGGACACTATTTGTTGTCCTGAGATAAGGGTTTCAAGGTCTTTTCTTTCCAAATCCTTTTCAGTAAAATATTTTTGAGCATTCATAAATAATATATGTATTTTCATTGAGTACTAGTAATAATTTACTATTTTACACATAAAACACAAAATAGAAATTATAAAGATGAGGTAAAGATAATCAATCAAATTATCACTTAACAATGGTATAGTACTTTCAGGTGAGAAATGTGGTTAAAAATGTTTTAGTATTTTGAAAACTGGAGTCAGTGCTTTCTGTTACAAGTCTTATAATGCCTGGATCATCTAAGATCAATTCATTATGCGATTTTGAATGGTTAATATGCCTAAAAAAGACACTTTAAAACAATATGCAGAAAAAAATCTATTTCTGTGCTTATTAAATTATAATAGTGTTAAATCCCATCTGCCAATGAAGTAAAAATTTGTGTTAAAATTTATTCCAAAATTTTTCATCTTTTATAATGTGAATCAGTTTTTTCTCTAAACTAATTGAAAGGTATCGCACTTTTTTGTGTATTAACAGATGGGTTGAAATCCCACTGAAAATCTTTATTTGAATTTTTATTAAAAAAATTAGAAATTATGTTTCCATGATTTCTAAAAATGTGCCAATGAAGTGTTTTGTTGTTGCTGTTTAGACAGGTGAATTGCTTATATTGTTTTTGGCAATAAAGTTAAATAATGACAGACATATGTCTGAACACCTTTTTGTATAATGTCCTTACTAAAGAGCAATGATTTATTTCAAAAAGCAGTTATTTCAGCACTCGTCATTAAAATGTCATCTGTACCTTGAAGGAGTAGAGTGTGTTTGCTTTCACTTAAGAATATGATGGAATCATGTATCTGGCAGTCATTGGTTTCCTCCGTAATGTGGCTGATGAAGAACTCTCAGTAGGTGCAAAAGTGCCAGCTCTGCCATTTTCTTGCTGTTCATATGTGCTTGCATTGTTCACATAATCCTAAACCAATATTTCTCTGCAGTGATTTTTAAAAATAATTGTTCTTTTTGTGAAAATTACTCAGGTGAAATTAGATAATATAATAAACAAACCCATAAACACATAAAGTCAATAAATCTAAATTTGGGAAGGTTGAACGAATGGATAAAATGGGTACTCTAATCTCCTCCATATAATGGCTCTCCTCAATTTTCCCCTTATAGCATGTGACATGTGACTATCTGATATATGGAAGAATGAGGATGCCAAGTCAATTCATACATTTATTATCTGTAAGGCTTAAAGTACTTCTGATTTAAAGATAGATATATGTAAATAACAGTTCCATTACACTCCTTTAGAACCTCAATGTACCACCCTGTGGACCCTATGGGAGTAACATCGTATTTTGTGCATCACTGTTCTTCAGTGAGAACCAAACTAGTCAATTAGAATTTCTCAACAGATACTTGAATATTGAGCCAATGACCCAAGAGGAGAAAATGTTTATTTTCTGTTGATTCCTTCAACCTAGATCCCTGTAATCGCCATGGTTTCTGATACTATATATACATATTATATAAATATTATGAGTTTTTTATAGGAATTGACTCATACGATTATGGGAATGGGCACATCCAAACTCTGTAGGGTAGGCCACAAGCTGGAAATTCCAATGAAGGTTTGCCGTGAATCCCCCAAAGCTGGCTGGTTGAAGTAGAGATGGAAATTCTCTCTTCTGACTGTTGAAATCATGACTTCTCTTTTTAAGGCTTTCAAATGATAAGATGGACTTTTCTCATTGTTCATTGCAATCTCCTTTGTTATTGTAGATGTAATCAGACATAGATGCAATCAACTTTTGATGATTTAAAACCATGGAATATCCTCATAGTAACAGGCAGGTAAGTATTTGATTGACCATACAACTGGATACCAAAACCTGACCATGGACTTAACCATCATGATCCCATACATATCCTTGCAAACAATTTCACTTATTCATAAATTACTAAGGCCTATTTTCTCTTGTTAATAACCACAGAACTTTAACTAATATGCATGGTATTAATGACTCTTTGTGATCTAGTCCCTGCCTATTTGTGCAGTCTCATGTTTGATCACATATCCTCACATGCTTTCTTTTTAGCAACACCAGAAAATGCAAGATTCCCTTGTGTGCTCTGTCACTTCTCGCTGCTTTATAAATGCCCTCTATCTTGATGGAACAACTGCCATTACTCTCTAGCTCACGGAACTCCTATGAAGTTTCAGTACTCACCTTCCTGAAGGGATTTTCTCATCTCCATCATTACATCATGATGAGTTTCAGTAAATCCAGGATAATTTCCAATAATGCTCATGCCTTATGGAAGCATGAATTTGGGGGCTTGATCTTTCAATGGATCATCAGTTTTGTGAGGGAAAGGATCTTAAAGGAGGCACACATGTGGAAAGAAGAAAGGAAGAAACGTAGTTTGAATCATGCAGTAGTTCTTTTCAGTAAAATATATGCTTCTCTTCAATTTCATGATAAAATAGCCTATGTTGCTTAGATTCAATAGACATTAGTATTGTGGGTTTAGCAATAGCCAGACATGTATATGGGCTAACCTCTTGGAAGTCTCACCATTCATATTTCTTATTTGAATATGTTTTTATAAATTATGGCTCACCATCCTACACTTATTCTCATATCTAGATCTTCTATATCTAGATCTTCTATAATAAGGATGTATTTTTCTCTGCCACTGGTTATGGTGGCTATTATAGTTACACCATTTCTGTTTATGGAGACTCCTTTTGCAAGGTTATAATTCAAACCTAAATTAATTTCTGTTTGTTTACTCCCTTTTCCAACACCGTAGTAGAGCATATGGCAAATGATTGTAGCCACCATTCCTTGACACGGTAGAATATTCATTTCCCCAGTTGCATATGAGGATTTTTATCATTTTGGCAATTAAGGCACTCTAGGGTTAGTTGGAATCACAAATACCTTAAATGAAGGCTATCTAAAGTAAAACATTCACTACATTTTTATATGGTTATCTGATTCATGTTTTCAGGGAGAAAAAAATGACTTTTTTAAAAAAATTCATAGAGTGTATTCATAGTGGTTTCTATTTTGATGGGAAGAATGAAAAATGGCAGACATAGACAAAACCGTCAATGATTGAAAGAGTTGAGTGGATAATAACTCATTTTGTGAGTCATTGTTTCTTGAGTACCAGCCTGAGGAAGTTTCTGAAGATCCTAAGAAATAAGTTCTTTGTCATCCCAAACACACCCCTCCAGGAGAAAATTTAGCAGGTCTTCTCTAGGAGAGTACTACGAAGGTTTTACCAAAGTGAAAATATAGCAGCTGAAGAAGAAAGCCTATATTTAAAAGCAAGCAAAACAGTCTGTTAGAACATCTTTTCTCTTTTCTGTGTGTGTCTGAGGCAGATGCAGGGTTCAGTGCTTGGAAGCAGTGGCAGGGGGCATGCTTGCATATATTGTTGCCCTTTGGGAGAGACCTACTCTCTACAGAAAGAGATGAGAGAGAGATGGACCTTTACTTTGTAGAACAGTCTTAAAACCCTTAAAAGACCTATTTGGGGAAGAAAGTCAAAGCACAAAACACTTACTGAAAGGTGAGGAAATAAGGCACAGCAAAAAAAAAAATTACTTGATGTTCAGGCTCTGAGGCATTATAATTTAGTTATCATATGACTAGTAAATGTAAGAAGCAGAATTTAAGCAAAGGTCTATCAAGCCTTTGTATTAACCACCAGTGATTCTCAGCTGGCAAGAGAAGGACTACACCCAGCCAAGGAGAATAGAAGATCTAGATGTGAGAATAAGTGTAGGATGGTGAGCCATAATTTATAAAAGCATATTCAAAATTATAATGCAATTATTTTTTAGTGGGGAACTTGCTTTTCAATATGGAGTAAAGAATGCAAATTTTCAGAAAATATTATCAATCTATAGATTGAAAACTTACAT
>PVIY010055250.1:0-13820 GCA_004026745.1 Myrmecophaga tridactyla | reverse complement strand
ATAATCTAGGAATGCCTAGAGTGTATAATAATAGTGAAATGTACAAGGTACAATTTTAAAAATGTTTTTGCATGAGGAAGAACAAAGGAATGTCATTATTGCAGGGTACTGAAAATAGATGGTAATTAATATTTTAAAATGTCACCTTCTGTGTGAGACTAAAGCAAAAAATGTTTATTAGTTACAAAATTTATATTTTAACTAGTGCATTTCCTAATATAACTTATGTGGATAGTTTGATTGAATGCCATAAGTACTTAGAATCTCAGGTAGGACATGAGATTTTGCTGGTTTGTCCAGAGTGATGCCCCAATGAATCCCAGAGTGATTTGATCAGTGAGTGGAAAAGTATCTGCAAAGCCCCCTTCGGGGAGTGGTGAGAACGGGGAGAAATTCAACTTCCCCAAGTTGAATTCTTGATATTCTCACAATTCTTGATATTCTTTGGTGGACAACCAAAGCTATAGGCAGAGCCCCCAGTCCTGGGGTTTGTTCATATGAAACTTAACCCTGCAAAGGATAGGTCAAGTCTACTTAAAATTTAGGCCTAAGAGTCACCCCCAAGAGAGCCTCTTTTGTTGCTCAGATGTGGCCCCTCTCTCCAGCCAACACAACGAGCAGTCTCACCACTCTACCCCTCTCTACGTGGGACATGACTCCCAGGGGTGTGGACCTTCCTGGCAACGTGGGACAGAGATCTTGGAATGAATGGAGACTCAGCATCAAGGGATTGAGAAAAACCCTAGAATGAGCTGAGACTTAGCATTAAGGGATTGAGAAAACCTTCTCGACCAAAAGGGGGAAGAGGGAAATGAGACAAAGTGTCAATGGCTGAGAGATTCCAAACAGAGTCGAGAGGTTATCCTGGAGGTTATTCTTATGCATGAAGTAGATATCATCTTGTTATTCAAGATGTAATGGAGAGGCTGGAGGGAACTGCCTGAAAATGTAGGGCTGTGTTCCAGTAGCCATGTTTCTTGAGGATGATTGAATAATGATATAGCTTTCACAATGTGACTGTGTGATTGTGAAAACCTTGTGTCTGATGCTCCTTTTATCTACCTTGTCAACAAAGGAGCAGAACATATGGAATAAAAATAAATAATAGGGGGAACAAATGCTAAAATAAATTTAGTTTAAGTGCTAGTGATCAGTGAAAGCAAGGGGTAAGGGGAATGGTAGATATAATCTTTTTGTTTTTTCTTTCCTGTGTTCGTTTTATTTCTTTTTCTATTGTCTTTTTATTTCTTTTTCTGAATTAATGCAAATGTTCTAAGAAATGATGAATATGCAACTAAGTGATGATATTGTGAATTACTGATTATGTATGTTGTTTTATTTTGTTTCTTTATTTTTTAATTAATAAATAAATTAAAAAAAAGAATAGTTCATTTTGACAAGAACATACTGTTTTGACTTGTGCTAACAGTAGGACTGAAAATGAAATAGGAAAGTTTCCGCTCTTAGGAGAGGAATGAATGTAGACATTAGATTTTAAGTTGCAACCACAAATACTTGAGATACCACTTTATTCCCACTTTCTCTTCTTATTACCTTGGAGACTGTGGCTTCAAGAAAGTCTTCCAGTTACTTGATAAAGAGCTAGTACCCTCCCCAAAGAAGCATCTAACCTGCTTGGCACATTATCTTTAGCCCATTTAGTGATGGATTGCTTTTCAGAATACAACAGTCCTTTATGGCTGGGTTGAAGTCAGTTTATCCTTTTCATTAACTGCCCTTCTAGGACTTCAGCTCAAGAGGATGACCTTCCATTCCATAAGAAGGATAAACATTGTGGCCTTTTGCAATTCTACTTACTGAGAAGGTAGAGAGGCTCCAGATTCCTGAATTCTTAGAGTTTTTTTCCCCTAGAAACTTGTTGCATATGGAAGGGAGGTAATGCTGTATGAACTCAGGAGCAAAGTTGATTGAAAAGAGAATCAGGGGGCCTAGCAGAGAAGGGGCGCCTGCTTTTCCCTCATTTGCAATAACTAGCAAGAGACTGGGAAAAAAACAATCTTGCCCTAGGAAGAAAACTGAGTTTTAGAACATCTTCTAGATTCCAAAAATACCTAAGAAGTTAGACTTGCTGCAATTTTACTTTAAAAATTCTCTGTGATGTCCTGAAGCAAGATTTCTTTTAGAAGGTGCCTCAGACTACCACAATCTTTAGGTTTTATACCCTAAAAGCAGAACTACAAATAACTTTGAATGGTAAAGATTTGAAAATTTATTCAAAGCAATGAGATAGTATTACCGGACGAAGGCTGTGTATTATTTTGCCCAATCAATAGCCAATTCCTGAGACACTAGGGCTTCAAAGAGAGAACGAGTTTATTTCTAGGTGCATAGTAGGCGATCCGATGGCCTAGAGGCCCAAAATCTGTCTCCCCGAACTGCAGTAATTGGGTAGTTTTATCAGAGAAAAGATGGGCAGGGTTTAGGATAATGAGCACAGTGGCCCCAGATGATGTAATTACAGGTGATCTGATTATTGAGCATGTGCAGATTGATTACATGCTTATCACAGAATGCATGAAAGAAAATGGCAGAATGAGGTCTAGGTGACTTGTAGGTTAAAGGCTAAGCTACTCCGCATGTCAGGTGGGCCCACTTAAGTTAAATCCAGTCTCGGCCATGGAGATAATTTGCGGCTTGGGTTGGGTTAGTTCCAGGGGGACTCGAGACCCTTCGTTAACAAACGTTAGGGGCTGTCTTTAGTGAGGACAAGACTCTCAAGTTGGAAAACTGGATAACTAGGGACAGATGAAGCTTAGTCACAAGGGTTTTACAATCACAGAGGCAGAAGGTAAGGGCTATGCAATCATGACCAGAGATCAAGGCAGCTGGATGACAGTTCAGAGATTGCAAGTATTTCCCAGTCTGCTCCGACACGCCAGAAAGCAAAAAGGAATATTTATATAGCAATTCAGCAATCAAAATCATCCCTTAAATCCTGATTTCTTGGTTACAATAGAGCCTTTGAACCACGATGGGAGATGGTGAGTGTGATGGTGAGTCTCAGCCAGCTGCTGTGCTTGGAGGGCCTGAGCACAAGCTGCTCCCACCTGCGATTGGCCCCACTAAGAAGCCCATCCTTGGAGTATTAATGCAAAAAGATCTATAGTAAGAGGATGCAGAACCTTGGAAAATACTGTATCATTGTATCCTATGTAAAGTATCGAGGTTGCAGGTGCAATAGTGGTACCAGTAAGATTTGATCTTCCAAACAGAGATTATGAAAAACTTTTCAAATATATTAATGGGGTCCTTCTCTCTGGAGGAGGAGGTGTTAACCTCGGGGACTCAGATTATGCCCAGGTAGCCAAAATATTTTACAATTTGGCCGTACCAGCTTTAATGATGGAAGCTATTTTCTCTTTGGGGTACATGCCTTGCATTTAAAGAGCTTTCATTTCTGGTTAGTGGAGAAATCTTAACTCACACAGATATTCTTATAACCAAGAAATTAGGATCTAAGGGATGATTTTGATTAGTGAATAATATTCCCTTTTGCTTTCTGGGATATTGGAGTCCACAGGGGAAAACCTGAAATCCCTAAACTACAGTTCAGCTGGCCTGATATCTGAAATGACTGTAAAAGCCCTTATCTTGTGCCTTCTGACTGTAAGAGCTGTTACTCCCTTTATTTGGTCATTTTCTTGTAGGGCAGAGGCCCTAATCCTGATGAAGAATTTGAAGTCAGCCATTATCTAGCTTCAGCCCCAGATATTTGTAAATCATATCGGCTACTAGACTCTGCTATTAAAAGATTATTTGTCTCCCTTTTGGCTCACACCTTCAGTACTGAAATGATAACTCTAGCCCCTGTCCTTTCAGCTTATGTTCTCCTATTGAAATAATAATGATAACACTGTCTCCTTTTCTGCTTTGAACTTGCTATCCAAAATGACCTCATCTCCCCTTGCTAAAATCCTTAAAAACCTTGAACCCCCTAAACTTGCAGAGACAGATTTTGGGCCAATAGGCCATACGTGCTTCTACTATGCGCCTGGTAATAAACTCTTTCTCTCTTTGAAACCCTGGTGTCTCTGGAATTGGTTATTGAGCATGTTGGGCAAAATAACCCACGGCCTTTGTCCGGTAACCCTCTTGCAACAGCAATGGCACTGAACTTCGACTGCAATGCATAGCAGATGTTCCAGAATTTTCCTGGTGATGTGTTGCTGGCATTAGCAGTAGAACCTCTGACTACAGATTTCCACAAGTGGAATCTCTCCATGACGAATTTTACAGCAAATGAAAAGTTGAAGAAGTTTTTCAATGTTTTAACCTCAAATACAGTTAACAATGTTGAGTTTATTTCAACAATGGAAGGATGTGAATATCCAATCTATGGTGTCCTGTGGCATTCAGAGAAAGCACCTTATGAGTGGGGGAATAAAAGAGGCATTTCCATTCACCTGAAGCTGTGAAGACCGCATTTTATATGGCAGAGTTCTTTGTTAGTGAAGCTCTGAGAAACAATCATCACTTTTATTCTCAAGAGGAAGAGAAGGCAGGACAGATTTATCACCTCCGTCTGACTCATACTGGAAATATCTCTTCAATTCAGCCAAGTTGTATGTTTGATTGAAAGCCTTTCATGTGTTAATAGAACTTTGGGTAATTCATGATTCATCTATTATAATAACTTGCTATTCATCGCAATAATAGAAAGCCACAGAGATTCCTTTTCTGTGATATAACTGCTTCTACATTCAGTCTACGATGATTTTTATCACATTTGATAATCAAACAGTGAGGGAGATAAATAGCCAGAGTGTATTTCATGTATTTCAGAGTGTATCTGAAGAGTGGAAAAAAATTAATTTGTTGAAAATACAGACAACAACAACAACAACAGTATGATATATATCAAGAGGTCTGTCGTGGGTGCATCTCCCAATTAGAGGGAACATGGTAGAGTATTCTAGAAGATTCGAGGGATACCATAGGCAAGGACTCAAGTAGGGAAATTGCTTCATTTACATTTAAGCTAGAGAGTTTAGCTTCTGAATTTATTTAAAGCTATAGTCTCAGTTTAGCGTTAATCTAGACAGAAAGTGACTTTCACATTTTACAAGTGGAAGAGATAGCAAGAAATAAGGCAACAGATATGTCAAAGCTGGAACAGGGGCAGAGGTCAGGATGGGTCTGGCTATTAGCTTTGTCCTTGACTGCTAAAAAAGCCATCCTTTTTGACTCTCTGGATCACCAGCATACCAAGTTCAGAAGTTTTGCAAATGGATTTCCAAAAGGATCCCTAAATACCTCAGGAGCTGCAAGTTGATGAGCCACTGGGACTTGTGATGAAATGAAAGATCCTTTAGAGAAAGGGTTCTCAAATGCCTGGTTGGTAGATTTGGTAACTAACAGGGCATGCTCTCTGGGAGCTGACTCATGGTTCATTTATTTTATCAACAGTTGATTAGCATCTCAAAGTCATAATGGTTTGCATTATCTTGAGGAATTCCAACTTTGCTGTGAAAATAACTGGAGAAGGCACTACACCTCTCAGAGGAAGGCTGCTCTCCCTTGCAGGTACAACCGGTGAAAGCTGCAGTTGTAAATCCTTAAATATTTCTTTCATTTCCCTAATTTCTTTATCCCCCAGTGGGTTAGCAGTGAAAGCATCTTGGAGGTGTCCTGTGCAGCAGCAGTTCTGGGAGGTGGCTGAGGAGGAGTGACAAGGAGAGAAGGGAGCATAGAAGAGGACTGGGCTTACACAGCAGAAGCTGGAAAAATATTGCTCTGAAAAGGATTCCCCAAGGAGGTTGTTGATGGCCAAAAAGTTAACTGCCACAGATGCCAAAGGGTCCCAAACAGCAGGGGCTGTTGGGGAAGTTGAGGCTGCAAAGGAAGAATACTGGTTCCAACAGGAAGAGCTGGACTTGTGCCAAAAATGAGCGGCTGGCCAAATCCTTAAGGTTGCCCACCTATCATAGCTCCTGGAGCCATTGAAGGGGACTGATTGAAGACTAAAGATGGTAGGGGAGGGGGGTTGAATATTTTAAAAAGATACTCAATATCATTATTCATTTGGGAAATGCAAATTGAAACCATAATGAGATACTATCGTATACCTACTTGAATGGCTGCAGTTAGAAAAAAAAAAGACTGGCAATAACAAGTGTTGGCAAGGATGTGGATAGAATGGAACCCCATGCATTGTAGGAATATAAAAAGGTATTGCCTTTTTGGAAAAAAGTTTGGTGGTTACTTTAGTTCAACATAAATTTACCATTCAACCTAGCAATTCCACCTTTAGGAATCCACTCAAGAGAAATAAACATATATACCTATACAAAACATATACACAAATGTTCATAATAGCATTATTTATTTAACTCCAAACTAGAAACAAATGTGGTATATCACCTGGTAACTGGAAAAGCAAAATATGGCATATCATACAATGGATACATAACCATAAAAAGGAATGACGTATTGATTCAAGTTACACTGTGAACGAACATTCAAAACATCATACTAAGTGCAAGAAGGAAGATGCAGTACCCTACATTGAAATATCAAGAAAAGGCAATTTTTAATTATTTTTATTGATATATATTATATATTCATATACCACATAATCAAAGTATAGAATCAATGGTTCACAATACCATCATATAATTGTGCATTTATTTTGCGAAAAATAACATATATATATATATATATATATATACAAAAAAGCAATACATTTCAAAGCACATTGCAACAATTAGTTGTAAAACAGATTTCAGAGTTTGGTATGGGTTACAATTGCACAATTTTAGGTTTTTACTTCTAGCTGCTCCAAGATACTGGAGACTAAAAGAAATATAACGATTCAACAATCACAGTCATTTGTTAAACCCGACCTTCTCTGTGTAGCCCTACCATCTCCTTTGATCTGTCTCCCACTCTTTAGGGGTGTTTGGGCTATGCCCATTCTACTTTTTCTTGTTTGAAGGGGCTGTTGATAATATGGGATACGGGGATGGAACTAATTGATGTTCTGTAGAGGCTGGCCCTCTGGGTTTCAGGACTTACCTGGCCTAGGAATCCATTTGGAGGTTGTAGGTTTTTAGAAAGTTATCCTATTGCATGGAATCTTTGTAGAATCTTATATCTTGCCTTAGGTGTTCTTTAGCCTTGGCTGGAATGATTTTGGTTGGGGGTTGGCAAGTTGTGGTAGGTAGCAAGGTCTACCTGAAACTTGCATAAGAGTGGCCTCCAGAGTAGCCTCATGACTCTCTTTGAACTCTCTCAGCCACTGATGCCTTATTTGTTACATTTCTTTTCCCTCTTTTGGTCAGGATGGCCTTGTTGACCCCACAGTGCCAGGGCAAGGCTCATCCCTTGGAGTCATCTCCTATTAAAAAACGCAAATTTATAATAACAGAAAGCAAAACAGTGTTTGCCTAGGACTCAGGGTGAGAAAAAGAATTAGCTATAAATGACAAGGAAATTTTGTGCAGTGACGGAAATGTTCTAAAACAAAATCGTAATGATGGTTGTATAACTCTATAAATTTACTAAAATTATTGTTATACCAATGGGTGAATATATAGTGTTCAAATTATATCCTAATAAAGCTTTTTAAAAGAAAGCATTTAGATTCTTAAGATAAAACAATATTTCTATCTTTTTCTTTAGCTACTGAGCACTCTAGGAAAAAGACATTTTTCTTTTGGCATGACAAAATTGAAATTTTTAAAAGTAACCCAAAGGAAAAAGTTATAAAGAAATCCTCTGGTTTCTTCCTGGATCCCTCTTAGATTTGGCACTGCTGGGTTTATTCATCAAGGGCCTGTCTTCAGGAGATTTGCAGTGACCTCTGAGCCATCCATCACATAAAGGAAGAGAGGTCCTGGCTGCACTTTTAGCCTAATGAGTTCAACTCCAAAATAAGACTAGAAGTTCCCGGATCCCAGGTCATCGTCAGGCTAGATCTCTCTGTTGTGTGTTCAAGGTGAGTATCTTAAATGACTTTCAACTCCAAGATTAGGTTGTTAAACAGCATGGTAGGTGCCCTATCTAAATTTAAGTCAGGTGTGAGTCTTGGGCATCTGAAATCAACAACATAAAGCTGCAGCGCCCATCTCTGTATTATAATTTGGAGTCTCTCCAGATGCATCCAACAATACACATACACACTGAGAAGTTTTACATAATTTTCAACAATAAGATACTGACCTCTAGCAAGAGTTATCACTATTATATAGGTCAAATATTTAAAAATTTACTTAAAATATTTTTTATACACAAATCATGAGTTCTTGATGAGTTTTCCTATGTAATGCACCCTGTAATCACAAGCCAGGTCAAGAAATAGATTATGTTCACTCCTAAAACCCCTCTCATGCCCCCTCCCAGCTACCACACTTGCTCTCTTCCCCAAAATAACCACTATTCTGATTTGAGTACTATCGACTTGTTTTACCCAATTTCAAATGTTGTATAAATGGAATCGTACAGCATGTGTGCTTTTGGGCCTGATTTCTTTTACGTGACACTATGTACGTGAGAGTCACCCATTGTGCTATGGTATTCCATTGTAGGAATATACCACTATTTATTTATCCACTCTTTTCTCAATGGATGTTTGGATTGCTTCCAGTTTCTGGTCTTATCAGTGATGCTGCTATACACATTTTTTGCCTATGTTTTTTGTGCAAGTATGTGTGCATCTCTGTTGGGTTTATATAAATGAGTGCAGCTGGGTCAAAGGAATGCATATGGTTAGCTTTAGTATGAATCATTTTACTTTACTCAAACCTGGAAAGCCGCTTGAAATGATTTAAGTGTAAACACCCCTAAATGCGGAAACTTCCTAAATATAAACACACATTCATTCTTCTTCCAAGTTGACCTGAGCAAACACCGTGATAGGCAGGACAATTGAATACCAGTCACGAAGTCTCATCAAACTGACTTCCGAAGACTTCATCTCACATGGGTCTCAGCCGTCAGGCAAGGGGCCGTGTGAACTTCCGCATTCCATTCGGCAAGGTCCCGCGGACTTGCATCCCCAGTCTTGGATTTGACCCAAAAGAAAATACTGAGTTTGTTCCATTTCCCTCCTAAGGTCTGGAAATCAATTTTTTATTTTTTATTTTTTATTTTTTTTAAGTCCAAAGGTAACTATTGGCACACAATCCCGGGCTGAGTCTTCCGGTTCCCAGATGATGGATTTTGCTCTATTGTTCTCTGAAGTTCCATGGCCCTCCGCCACAAAAACTCTCCCTTGTCATGAGGCCCTCCCTCCCCCACCACCCCACCATTTGAATTCAAGCCTGGGAAAGCTGATTCAGCCCACGATGTTTCCAGTAAGATGGTTTTTATGGCACAGGTGACTCTCCCAAAAAAGCAAATTCCCAGGGAACTTCCAGATCGATTTCACTTCCTGGTCTCTGGATTGGGTGTCCACCTGGTTGTCAAGGAACTTTCCCAGTAAACCAGGACCCTCAAGATAGGGAAGTTGAGAAGTTCACCAGAATTCTGGATCTCAGGGGCTTTTCGACCCCAATGTACAAAGCAAGTGGGAGCTCTCTTTTTTATTTTAAACTCTTCCCTTCTCTCTCATTAAAAAATTTTTTATTTTAATAACATAAAATTGGCCATTTAAACCATTTTAAAGTGTACGATTCAGTGATAGTAATTATATTCACAATATTGTGCAACCATCAATAAAACTTTTCATCACCAGGAACAGAAATTCTCTTCCTCTGAAAAGTAATTTCCCTTCCAACCAATATTTCTCAGCGTTCAGTTTCCCATATGTTTGGGAATGACCTAACTATGGATAATGTAGAAAGCTCCTTAAAGTTCATTCTAGCCTTGCAATCCTGTTATTCTTAAACTTGCGCAGGTCCTTTCCAGCAGTAGTACAGATTAAACAAGAGAACTGTGAACCTGTGATTGTGATTCTTTATTGTGCTTCTTTATTTGCAGAACAAAGAAGATTCCTTTGGCCCAACATCAGATGCCCCAGCATATTCCTTTTCTGATTGTGGAATCCCACGTAGAAATGAATGGCTGCTGCTCCCTTGTTTAAATGCAAAGCCAAAGTCGCTGCCCTTTCTCCTTCACCATTTGCTCTTAAATAAATAAATAAATAAATAAATAAATAAATAAATAAATAAATAAATGGCCTATAAAATGTAAGGGAGCCCTCCTTAGCTGACCCTGAAAACCAGCACCTTTATTTTTCTGCACACAAGGGAAGGCCACAAAGCCCATCCTAACCTTTGCTCTAGTCGTCGGTTATTTTCATTACCCAAGAGCTTTTCAGCAAAATCTGACCTTCAACAAACACGTCATTTCAGAAACCTTCTCTCCAAGGCCTTTTTTGCCGTTGTCTCATACATTTAAACACGACACTGTACACGAGACAAGAAACTAACATTAGGTTCAGGAAAAGTAACAAACAGTTTTCAAAATAGCTTCTAAACTGTCAAGACCCCAGGGATCAGTGCTGTGTCTTGTCTATCACAGTCTGCCCCAGTTGATCTTTGGAGGGCAAGCTCTGCAAAATTCAGATCTATATAAAATAAAAGTGTTTGGTATCATGCAAAGAAGGGCCTCCACTGAACGGTATTGGTAGGGATATGGCGAGTTCGCAATTGGGTTTTTGCTTTTTAAACTTCTCTGGGAAGGCCAGAAATTCAGCTGTTCTCTTGGCATCCTCACGTGAGGGCTTCCTATTAATGATGTCTTTTGTCCCACAGAAGACACCTGGCAGGGGATACGCCCAGCTCACAATGATTTTCCTCTTCTTTGGGGACCTCCCCCCGAGTTCACAAGAAAAGCCAAGCTTGAAGCACGGCTGAACCTGTCACATGAGCATTTAGGAGCTGTGGGTGCTCGCATTTGACCCCATGGGCTGGAGAGCAGAGAAAGCTGATCTGCAGAGACATGAAATGAAAAAAATGTGGCTGGAGCACCAGAGACAAGTGGCCAAGAGCGCTGCTGGGTAGCGAGTGCTTGGTTCCGTCCCATTGCTCAGACCCAGCTGTGTTCCCACCCTGGGGTGCAAGGGAAACCCTGGGGGGGAGTCTTCCAGTAATAGCAATAATGACTTATTATATAACATGATGCTTACTGAATGCCTGCTGTGTACCAGGTCCTGTTCTAAGTCAGGTTTCACTCATTTCATCCTCACAGCAACCCTCTAAGGTAGCTTCTCTCTCTCTCTCTCTCTTTTTTCCCTCGATGCTGAGTCTCGGCTCATTCTAGGATTTCTGTCCCACATTGCCAGGAAGGGCCACACCCCTGGGAGTCATTTTAAACAAGTCATTTATTTAAACTAGATACTTGTCTTGAAGGAAAAACTATCCTGCATGCATTTCTTTTAGAGTAATTTATCCCTTAAAGACAGATAGCCCTATGTGTAAGAGCCACACACACAGAAAGTTTTCAAATTGTCCTTTGCTTTACAATGATAAGTGAAAAAAATTAAAATTCCCCAATTGAACAAGGTATGGCAAGGTTTTCCATGTTGTTGGCTTTTTTTGGTCTTATATTTTCTTTTCTTTTTTTTTCTTATGATCATTCCGTTCTACATATATAATCAGTAATTCATCATATCATCACATAGTTGCATATTCATCACCATGATCATTTCTTAGATCATTGGCATCAATTCAGAAAAGGAAATAAAAAATAAAAAAACAGAAAAAAATTCATACATACCATACCCCTTATCCCTCCCTTTCATTGATCACTAGCATTTCAATCTAAAATCATTTTAACATTTGTTCCCCTTATTATTCCATTGGTTTTACTCGTCTGTTGATAAGGTAGATAAAAAGAGCATCAGACACAAGGTTTTCACAACCACACAGTCACATTGTGAAAGCTATATCATTATACAATCATCTTCAAGAAACAGGGCTACTGGTACACAGCTCTACAGTTTCAGGCAGTTCCCTCCAGCTTCTCCATTACATCTTCCTCTTTTTTTTTTTTTTAAAAATTTGCATATAGGCAGGAGGCACCAGGGATTGAACTCCAGACCTCCAGCACGGCAGGTCAGAGCTCTGCCTGCTGAGCCACAGCAGCCGCCCTCTCCATTACATATTGAATAATGAGGTGATATCTACTTAATGGATAAGAATAATCTCCAGGATAACCTCTTGACTCTGTTTGGAATCTCTCAGCCATTGACACTATTTTGTCTCATTTCTCTCTTCCCCCTTTTGGTCGAGAAGGTTTTCTCAATCCCTTGATGCTGAGTCTCAGCTCATTCTAGGATTTCTGTCCCACGTTGCCAGGAAGGTCCACACCCCTGGAAGTCATGTCCCATGTATACAGGGGGAGGGTGGTGAGTTTGCTTGTGTTGGCTGGAGAGAGAGGCCACATCTGAGCAACAAAAGAGGTTCTCTCGGGGGGCATGTTGTTGACTTGTGTTAAACAGTGAGAGCAAATAACTTAATGGAGAATAAACATGAGATGCGAATGAGTATGCCATTAATGGAAAAAGGGGGTATTTTCTCAGATCCAGTATTTTTTCTCCATTTGATGTCACTCAAAACACACCCTTTGCCATTTAATGAAAAACAACAAACAAACGAAAAAACCTATATGATTGTGCACATAACACTAGCTCCTTCATATATAATGAAGGAATGAGGAAAGGGAAAACAAAAGAATAGAGAAAATTAACCTGTAGAAGTCAGGATGTGGTGGGAACAAATTGCTGTTTTTCTAACTGGGAATGTATTTTTGGTGTGTAGGAACAGAGGTCTGTATAAAGTAGCAGGCTCCCTTTTTCAGTCGACAAGTCCTGTCTGCAGCCACATGGGAACACATCTGTCTCGCCAGCCTCCATGGCCAGCTGGGCAGGTGCATCTGTTTCAGCTGCCCATCAAATAATTGGAATCTGATCTGCTTCTTTGACAAACCCTGCCATTCACTAGAGGGTTTCATGAGTTTACTAATAGCTGTGTGCCTCAATCTCAGCCTATCCTACAGAACCATCCTGCCCCGCCACCTTCAAATGAATGATGATTATTCTCGGTCTCATCTCCTTCCTTGTGTTTTTTGTCCATCCAGGTGAGAGTTGGAAAGTTCTCAGCTGCCACTTCATAAATGAATTCCAGGTCCTTCCCGTATGAGCACACAAGGAGAACCAGGAGTGGCAGAAGCAGAGGTAGTGATTCTTATTTGCTTCATTGGACATGTGAGGAAAATGAAGTGCAAGAATTTCATAACTTTCCCAAAGTCTTGTATGTATTAAGTGTGGGAGCTGACATTCAAACCCGGTCTGGTCCCAGAATCCATGGCCTTAGTTAGCTTCTATGCGCTGCTGCCTCCCCACAAGTGTAAGAAATTCCCCTCTTTTGCCTCAATTATACCTGAGTTGATTTCTTTTCATTGCAACCAAAGACTCCTAACTAAAGCACCTCTTTGTTTTGAACCACTCCTTCACGGGTTGAGGGAGGCACAATTCAGGGTACCACCTAAACTCGTAATTTGCTGAGTCCAACCAGGCTGTGAAGAAGCAGGGACTGATATTCCAGCCAGGCGCCACCCAGTATTCTGATCTGCCATAAACAGGCTCTTTCCTGGGTTCACATGGGATCTAAGGAACTTACTTTAAAGACTGGACAGAGTTGGGTGCTGTCCATTAGAACTTTCTGTGATGTTGGAAATATTTTCATTTGTCTGGTTCAATATAGTAACTAACCACTAGCCACGTGTGCCTATTCAGCGCTTAAATGTGGCTAGCGTGACTACATTTTTAATTTAACTTAATTTTAATAGACACACATAGCTAATGGACAGTGCAGCACTTAAATGTGGCTAGCGTGACTACATATTTAATTTAATTT
>PVIY010055249.1:0-13832 GCA_004026745.1 Myrmecophaga tridactyla | reverse complement strand
ACCGTTGTGTCCCAAATTAGTTGGCTTGACTGCCTTATCGAAGATCAAATGTCCATAGATGAGAGGGTCTATATCTGAGCACTCTATTCGGTTCCATTGGTCAATATATCTATCTTTATGCCAGTACCATGCTGTTTTGACCACTGTGGCTTCATAATATGCCTTAAAGTCAGGTAGCTTGATACCTCTGACTTCATTTTTCTTTCTCAGGATATTTTTAGCTATTCAGGGCACCCTGCCCTTCCAGATAAATTTGGTTATTTTTTTTCTATTTCTGAAAAGTAAGTTTTTGGGATTTTAATTGGTATTGCATTGAATCTGTAAACAAATTAGGTAGAAGTGACATTTTAACTGTATTTAGTCTTCCAATCCATGAACATGGTGTGCCCTTCCATTTATTTAGGTCTTCTGTGATTTCTCTTTAGCAATTTCTTGTAGTTTTCTTTGTATAGGTCTTTTGTATTTTTAATTAAATTTATTCCTAAATATTTTATTGTTTTGGTTGCAATTATAAATGGAATTTTTTTCTTGATTCCCCCTCAGATGGTTCATTACCAGTGTATAGAAATGCTACAGATTTTTGAGTGTTGATCTTGTAACCTGTCACTTTGCTGTACTCATTTATTCACTCAAGTAGTTTTGCTGTGGATTTTTTTTGGTTTTCGACATATAGTATCATATCATCTGCAAACAGTGAAAGTTTTACTTCTTCCTTTCTAATTTTGATGTCTTGTATTTCTTTTTCTTGTCTAATTGCTCTGGCTAGAACTTCCAACACAATGTTGAATAACAATGGTGATAGTGGACATCCTAGTCTTGTTCTTGATCTTAAGGGGAAAGTTTTCAGTTTTTCCCCATTGAAAATGATGTTCGCTGTGGGCTTTTCATATATTTCCTTTATCATGTTGAGGAAGTTCCCTTCTATTCTTATCCTTTGAAGTGTTTTCAACAAGAAATCATGTCAAATTTTGTCAAATGCCTTTTCTGCATCAGTCGAGATGATCATGTGGTTTTTCTGCCTTGATTTGTTGATATGGTGTATTACATTAATTGATTTTCTTATGTTGAGCCATCCTTGCATATCTGGGATGAATCCCACTTGGTCATGTTGTATAATTCTTTTAATGTGCTGCTGGATTTGCAAGGATTTTGTTGAGGATTTTTGCATCTATATTCATTAGGGAGATTGATCTGTAGTTTGCTTTTCTTGTAGTATCTTTGTCTGGCTTTGGTATGAGGGTGATGTTGGCTTTACAGAATGAGTTAGGTAGCCTTCCCTCCTCTTCAATTGTTTTGAAGAGTTTGAGAAGGATTGGTACTAGTTTTTTCTTGACTGTTTGGTAGAATTCACATGTGAAGCCATTTGGTCCTGGACTTTTCTTTTTGGGGAGCTTCTTAATGATTGATTCAATTTCTTTACTCGTGATTGGTTTGTTAAGGTCGTCTATTTCTTCTTGAGTCATTGTTGGTTGCTCATGCCTTTCTAGGAAGTTGTCCATTTCATCTACATTGTCTAGTTTTTTAGCATAAATTTGTTCATAGTATCCTCTCATTAACTCCTTTATTTCTATGGGGTCAGTGGTTATGTCTCCTCTTCCATTTCTGATTTTATTTATTTGCATCCTCTCTCTTCTTTTTTTTTTGCCAACCTCACTAAGGGTCCATCAATCTTATTGATTTTCTCATAGAACCACCTTCTGGTTTTGTTGATTTTCTCGATTGTTTTCATGTTCTCAATTTCATTTATTTCTGCTCTAATCTTCATTATTTCTTTCCTTTTGCTTGCTTTGGGGTTAGTTTGCTGTTCTTTCTCTAGTTCTTGCAAGTGGACAGTTAATCTTCAATTTTTGCTCTTTCTTCTTTTTTGTTATAGGCATTTAAGGCAATAAACTTCTGTCTTAGTGCTGCCTTTGCTGCATCCCATTAATTTTGATATGTTTTGTTTTCATTTTCATTTGCTTCGAGATATTTGCTGATTTCCTTTGTAATTTCTTCCTTGACACACTGATTGTTTAAGAGTGTGTTGTTAAGCCTCCATATATTTGTGAATTTTATGGCACTTTGCCTATTATTGATTTCCAACTTCATTCCTTTATGATCTGAGAAAGTGTTTTGTATGATTTCAATCTTTTAAAATTTATTGAGGCTGGCTTTGTGACCCAGCATATGGTCTGTTCTTGAGAATGGGCCAGGAGCACGTGAGAAAAAGGTATGTCCTACTGTTGTGGGGTGTAATATTCTATAAACGTCTGTTATGTCTAGTTCATTTATTGTATTATTCAAATTCTCTGTTTCTTTATTGATCCTCTGTCTAGATGTTCTGTCCATTGATGAGAGTGGGGAATTGAAGTCTCCAATTATTATGATAGATGTGTCTATTTCTCTTTTCAGTGTTTCCCTCATGTATTTTGGAGCATTCTGGCTTGGTGTATAAATATTTATGATTGTTACATCTTTTTGTTGAGTTGTTTCTTTTATTAATACATAGTGTCCTTCTTTGTCTCTTTTAAATGTTGTACATTTGAAGTCTAATTTATTGGATATTAGTATAGCTACTCCTGCTCTTTTCTGATTGCTGTTTTCATGAAATATCTTTTCCCAACCTTTCACTTTCAGCCTATGTTTATCCTTGGGTCTAAGATGCATTTCCTGTAGACAGCATATAGACGAGTCCTGTTTTTTCAATCCATTCTGCCAGTCTATGTCTTTTGAATGGGGAGTTTAATCCATTAACATTTAGTTTTATTACTGTAAGGGCAGTATTTTCTTCTAGTATTTTGCCTTTTGGATTTTATATGTCACATCTAATTTTTCTTCTTTTTACCTTTACTGATAGTCTTCATTTCTACACTCTTCTCCACACCTCTCTGTCTGGCCTTTTCCTCTCTGTCCCTACTGCTCCCTTTAGTATTTCTTGCAGAGCTGGTCTTTTGGTCACAAATTCTCTCAGTGATTTTTTTGTCTGAAAATGTTTTAATTTTCCCCTCATTTTTGAAGGACAATTTTGCTGGATATAGGATCCTTGGTTGGCAGTTTTTCTCTTTTAGTAACTTAAATATATCATCCCACTGTCTTCTAGCCTCCATGGTTTCTGCTGAGAAATCTATGTGTAATCTTATTGGGCTTCCCTTGTATGTGATGGATTGCTTTCCTCTTGCTGCTTTCAAGATTCTATGTTTCTCTTTGTCAGAACATCTGGCATTCTGATTAGTAAGTGTCTTCAAGCACATTTATTTGCATCAATTCTGTTTGGGCTACGCTGCACTTCTTGGATCTGTAATTTTAAGTCTTTCATAAGAGTTGGGAAATTTTCAGTGATGATTTCCTCCATTAGTTTTTCTCCTCCCTTTCCCTTCTCTTCTCCTTCTGGACACCCACAACATGTATATTCATGTGCTTCATGTTGTCATTCAATTCCCTGAGTCCCTGCTTTCATATTTTCCATTCTTTTCACTATATTTTCTTTTGCTTGTTGGATTTCAGATGTCCCGTTCTCCAGTTCACTAATCCTATCCTCTGCCTCTTGAAATCTAACATTGTAGATTTCCATTTTTTTCATCTCTTCTTCTGTGCATTTCATTCTCATAAGTTCTGTGATTTGCTTTTTCAAACTTTTACTTTCTTCTCTTTGTTCTTTCCTTGCCTTCTTTATATCCTTCCTCAATTAATTGATTTCATTTCTGATAAGGTTTTTCATGTCTGTTTGAACATTCTGAATTAATTGTTCCAACTCCTGTATTTCATTTGAATTGTTGGTTTGCTCCTTTGACTGGGCCATATCTTCAATTTTCCTAGTATGATTTGTTATTTTTTGCTGGTGTTTAAGCATTTAATTTCCTTAATTAGTTTATTCTGGAGATTGTTTTCATTTTTTTTTACCTGATTTTCTTGCTGGATGACTTTGTTGTCTATCTGTTTTTTTACATTCAGTTCAGCTTATTCTAGACCTGTAACTTAGGTTTTGTTTAACAGATCAGAATTTTTCAGTTCTTGTTTCTTGCCCTACCTGTATGGTGCCTTTTTTCCCCCTTAAGGAGGGTCTACTTAGGTTTTATAGACCCCAGCCAGATTTTCCCAGACCAAACTGGCACCTCTCAGGAGGAAAGAGTCACCTGCATCAGTTTTCTCTGAGGGTGAGACCCAGAATGTTGAAAGGCTTTCCTATGAAGCCTCTAGACTCTGTGTTTTCCCTATCCTGCCCAGTGTGTGGCACTTGTCTGCCTGCAGGTTCCCTCCAGCATAAGGTGATGTGGTACCTTTAACTTCAGCAGACTCTCCCTGCTGGGGGCATTGT
Organism: Myrmecophaga tridactyla; assembly: GCA_004026745.1. Lineage (NCBI taxonomy): Eukaryota > Metazoa > Chordata > Mammalia > Pilosa > Myrmecophagidae > Myrmecophaga > Myrmecophaga tridactyla. The sequence continues at coordinate 9,538 of PVIY010055249.1, read as the reverse complement.
TGAGACAGAAGAGAGGTTGTAAGCTGGCTTTAATAGCATCACTTTTCCAGACCCTGGGGTCTGAATTCCTTGAGGGAGAGATTCCACCTGAGCTGAGCCCTTCCCCTCTCCTGGGGAAGGCACAGCCTCCAGACAAACACTCAAACAAGCTTTATCCTGCCTATACCTGGGGCAGTGGAGCCTGAGAAGCCCTGCAGTTGTATCCAAATACTAGTCAAGCCACAGAAACACAGCCACAAAAAAGAAAAAGAAAAAGAAAAAGAAAAATCCTTTTCAGAGCAGGACCCCCATTTCTTGGGTTTGCCAATCAAAAGCTTAATTTGGTACATTGCTCTGTGTATCTCCAGGTCCTATGTGCCCCCTCCTTTCTTTCAGGGCCCAGACCCTTTCAAGTATTATGTGCTATCCAATTCAAAAAACCTTTCCCCCCCCTTTTTTTTCTTTTTCATCAGCCCTGCCCCCTCTGCGTTGGGGCAAAAACCAGCAACCTCAGCTTTTACTCAATGTTCAGCTGAGCTGGGGGTCTATTTTTAGTAGTTAGAATTTGTTAATTAATTCAACAATTGGAGTTCGGTTGTGCTCAGTCCCTGCTGCTGGTAAAGTCTCTTTCCCTTCCCCTCTGGGAAGTAGCCAGTGGGGGACTAACAGTTCTGGGTAGGATCACAGCCAGCCTAGCTTATCCAGATTGGGGTACGCTGTGTGTCTGGTTACTGACATGGTCCCAGCAGTTGTTCTGTACTGTTCCTGGCTATTTACTAGCTGCTCTGGAGGACGAACTAAATCCCACACCTCACTAAGCTGCCATCTTGGCCCTGCTTCTCTCCATAATCAATTATCTTTAAGAAAATTTTTAAATAAGAGGAAAAAGTCTCATTATTTATCCACAGATGTACTGTTTTCAGCACTCTTCATTCTTTCTGTAGCACTTTGCTGTGGTCTACTCAGCTTTTGTCAATTATAGCTCTTAGGCTCTATCTGGGAACCATTAGAATGCATCATGAATGCCTTGCAAAATCATATATAGTTTTTTTTTTTTTTTTTTAGGATTTTATTTTATTATTATTTTGTTTTACATGGGCAGACACCGGGAATCAAACCTGGGTCTCCGGCATGGGAGGCGAGAACTCTACCACTGAGCTACTGTTGCCTGCCCTCATATATAGTTTCAAGTTTTTAAGTAGCTAGTAATGACTGGGGGATATTATGGCTTTTTTTTTTTTGGTTATTTATTTTGAAGTTTTACCTGTTTTTGTGTTTGGATTTTATTTTTGTATAAACAACATATTCCAAACAATCAGTGGGTCAAAGAAAAAATTGTTAGAGAATTGGTAAATATTTGGAGATGAACAAAAATGAAAATACCACATATCAGGACTTGAGAGAGGTGGCAAAGGCAGTGCTGAAAGGGAACTTCATTGCCCTAAATACCTATATTAAAAAAAGGAGAACAAGCAAAAACAGAAGACCTAACTGCCTACGTGGAGGAACTAGAGAAAGAACAGCAAACTAACCCCAAAGTAAATAGAAGGGGAATAACAAAGATTAAAGCAAAAATAAATGAACAACAATTAGATAAATCAATTTGTTGATAGAAAGAATGAACAAAACTAGAAAAATCAATAAAACTGATAGATCTCTAGCTAGATTGACTTAGGAAAAAAAAGGGGGTGCAAATAGAGAAAATCAGAAATGAGCAAGGAGTCATTACTGTGGGTCCTGAAGAAATTTAAAAAATCATATGAAGATATTATGAACAGCCATACACCAACTAACTAGATAACTTAGATGAAATGAACAAATTTTTAGAAACATATGAATTATCAACACCGTTTTAAGAAAAAAAATAGAAATCTTAAGCCAATTAGAAGCAAAGAGATTCAATTAGTTATCAAAAATCTTCCTACAAAGAAAAGTCCAGGGGCAGATGGGTTCACAGGGGAATTTTATGAAACATATCAAACATTCCAAAATGTTTGATAAAATGTTTCAAAAAATTGAGGAAAAAAGATCATTATCTAACTCATTTAAAAAAATTGAGGGCAGGCAATGGTGGTGCAGTGGCAGAGTTCTTGCCTGCCATACTGGAGACCTGGGTTCATTTCTCGGTGCCTGCCCATGCAAGAAAAAAAATTTTTTTTTTTAGATTGAGGAAAAACGATCATTACCTAACTCATTTTATGTTATATCACCTTAATATCAAAACCAGATAGGGATGTTACAAGAAAGGAAAACTACAGATCAATTTCCCTAATGAACATAGATGCAGAAATTCTCAATAGAAGTCTAGCAAATCGATTCTAACAATATATTAAAAGAATTATACATCAAAACCAAGTGGGATTTATACCAGGAATGCAAGGGTGGTTCAATATAAGAAAATCAATTAATGTCATATAGCACATTAATAAATTCAATGGGAAAATCATATGATCATATTGATTGATGCTGAAAAAGTACTCGACAAAATCTAGCATCTTTTTCTGGCAAAAACACTATAAAAGGTAGGAATCATAGGAAACTTTTTCACCATCATAAAGCACATATATGAAAAACCTATAACCAGTATCATTCTTAACATGAGAAATTGAAAGCATTCCCCTTAAGATCGGGGATGAGACAAGGATTCCCAATGTCACCACTATTTATTCAACATTGTATTAGAAAAACTAGCTAGAGTGATTAGGCAGGGGAAGGAAATAAAAGGAATCCAAATAGGTAAGGAGGAGGTAAAACTTTCATTATTCACAGACAACATGATCATATACTTAGAACATCCTGAGAAATCCATGACAAAGTTTCTTGAATTAATAAACAAATTTAGTATAAGATACAAGATTAATGTACAAAAATCAGAAATGCTTCTGTATACAATAACGACTTAAATATGGAGACAATTAAGGAAAAAATTCCATTCAAAATAGCCACTAAAAGAAACAAGTATTTAGGAATAAGCTTATAAAAGAAACAAGTATTTAGGAATAAGCTTAAGCAGGTAAGTAAAGGACCTGTACACAGAAAACTACAAAATATTGTTTAAAGAAATTAAAGAAGATCTCAACAGATGGAAAGATATTCCATGCTCATGGACAGGAAGGTTGAGTGTTGTTAAGATGTCAACCCTACCTAAGTTGTTCTAGAGATTCAAGGCATACCAATCAAAATGCCAAGAACTTATTTTTAAGACTTAGAAAAGCCAGTTATCAAATTCATTTGGAAGGGAAAGAAACTTTGAATAGCTAAAGATACTCTTAAAAAAGAAGAGTGAAGTGGGAGGAGTAACACTTTCTGACTTTAAAGCTTACTACTAAGCTACAGTGGTCAAAACAATGTATTATTGGTACAAAGATAGAAGTGTTGATCAATGGAACTGAAACAAGAGTGTGGAGATTGACCACCAAATTTATGGTCAATTGATCTTTGACAAGGTCCCCAATCTACTGAATTGGGACAGAATAGTCATTTCAATAAATGAGCTTGGGAAAACTGGATATCAATAGTCAAAAGAGTGAAAGAGGAGTATATCTTGAACCTTATACAAAAATTAACTCAAGATTCATCAGAGACATAAATATAAGAGCCAGTACTATAAAACTCCTTGAAGAAAACAGGGAAACATCTTTAAGACCTACTAATAGAGGGTAGTTTTCTGAATTCTAACACCCAAGGCACAAGCAATGAAAGAAAAAAATAGATAAATGGGAGTTCCTCAGAATCAAAAGCTTCTGTGCCTCAAATGATTTTGTCAAAAAGGTGAATAGACAACCAACTCAACAGGAGAAAATATTTGGAAACCTTATGTGCTAGTTTGAAACTGTTATGTACCTTAGAAAAGCCATGCTCTTTAATCCTAATTTAATATTGTAGGGTGGGATCTTTTTTATTAAGTTGTATCCATGAAGATGTGATCCACCCAATTGTGGGTGGGACCATTTGATTAGTTGGTTTCCATGGAGATAGATCTCCATCCATTTACAGTGGGGTGGCTTACTGGAGTCCTTTAAAAGGGAGCCATTTTGAAAAAAGCTTCAGAGTCAACACAGAGAGAGACATTTGGAGATGCAGAAAGAAAATGCCCCCGGGGAAGCTGTCTAAAACGAGAAGCTGGAAGAGAAAGTTAGCAGATATCGCCATGTGTCTTCCCAGCTGACAGGGAGGCCCCGAATATCATCAGCCCTTTCCTGTGTCAAGATATCTTTCCCTGAATGCCTTAGTTTGGATGTTTTATGGCCACAGAACTGTAAACTTGTAATTTAATAAATTCCCTTATTAAAAGCCAACCCATTTCTGATACATTGCGTTTCTGGCAGTATTAGCAAACTAAAACACCATACATCAGATAAAGGTTTGATATCCTGTATACAAAGAGAAATTATACAATTAAACAAAAGAATAAATAACTATTATAAAATGAGCAACAGATAGAAATAGACATTTTTCTGAGGAGCACATACAAATGGTTAAAAAGCATGTGAAGAGTTGCTCATCTTCATTAGCTGTAAGGGAAATGCAAATCAAGACTACAATGAGATATCATCTAACACCTGTAAGAATGGCTGCCATTAAACAACAGGAAACTACAAACGTTGGAGGGGACGTGGAGAAATTGGAACACTTATTCAATGCTGGTAGGAATGTATAATGGTACAGCCACTATGGAAGACAGTTTGACAGTTCACCAGAAAACTAAACATTGAGGTGCCATATGACCTGGTAATATCAGTACGCAATATATACCCAGAAGAGCTGGAAGCTGTGACATGAACAGACATTTGCACACCAATCTTTATAGCAGCATTATTCACAATCACTAAAAGAGGGAAACAATCCAAGTGCCCCTCAACAGGTTAGTTGATGAACAAAATGTGGTATGTATATATATATATATATAGACAAAATGAAAGACAAAATGAGGTCCTAAAGCATATGACTAGATGAAATGAAAGATGAAATGAGATCCTGAAGCATATGACTAGATGGATGGCTCTTGAGGACATAATCCTCAGTGAAATAAGCCAGACACAAACGAACAGATGTGGTATAATTTCAATATTATGACGCTGGTAAAGATGACAATGTCAAGGCTCAGGCGAGCTGAATGAGTAGCTCTGAATAGTAGGTCAAAAAGTGATGCGTTCCCAGAAAGAAAGTGACTGCAACTCCCTCTGATATTTTGCCCTAATATGCTCTGGATGAAGATTTTGGGGACAGATGGGGAATGTGGCACTCTCCCGCCCATGTTACCCTCTCTCCTCCTCTATTCTTCTCTCCCTCCTTTCTTCCTTCTTCTTTCCTCTCTTTTTCTTCCCTCCTTCCTTCCCTAAAAATAAAAATAACAAATAAAAATACATTGAAACATGGATGGAGGTGATGGTAGCACAACATTGTGAATATAAGTAACACTGCTGTGTTATATATTTGAATGTGGTTAAAAGGGGATATTTTAGGTTGTATATATGTTTACTAAAGTAAAAATTAAAAAAAAGACAGTACAATACAGTGAACCCTACTGTAAATGATTAACTATTTAGTTAATAGTATAATTATAAAATTTTCTTTCATGAATTGTAACAAATGCACCACACTAATCCAAAGCGTTAATAAGAGGGTGGTATATGGGAACTCTATTTAACGAATGATTTCTTTGGAAACCTACAACTTCTCTAATTTAAAAAAATGGGCCAAGGTTTTTTTTTAAATGTTTAAATAAAATGAATTTATTTAAAAGGAAAATTATAAAATTTGACATTAGGAAAGATAAAAAAGACCCACAGGATTTAAACCGACAAATACAAAAATGATTGGCAATAAACAATGTGAAAATACATATCCCAGTTCCCAAACAGAACACAACTTAAGAACAGCAATTATAAAACTTTAGTGTCATAAGTGTATTTCCCTTATAATTCTTAAGAACTGTTCTAAACATTGTATTTGTATGAAATACAACAAACGAAATTCACCAAGTGCTATTAATAAAAAATTATTTTAAATTCATTGCTTGCCCTTTTCTGTTAGCCACAGTTTTTTTAGTCCCAAGTTTTGTTTGAACTTTTAATTTACCATAATGGTCCAAATTTCTTGAGTTTATTGACTTTGCCCTTTTCTGTACACAACACTGGGTTTTGGTCCCATGTTTTACTTCACCAAACTAGTTTTCTCACTCCTAATTCCTTCCACAATACAGTAGTAAGAAAGAGGCCAACCAGTCATTCCATAACAATGTGAAGGAAGGCTTATAAAGTGACCCAAAACATCTGTGAACATAATATCCTTCTGAAAGGGCCAAGGTTTTGAATAGGCACTTTTCCAAAGAAGATGCACAAATGGCCAATGATCACATGAAAAGATGTTCAATGTCATTATCCATTAGGAAAATGCAAACCAAAATGAGATACCACTGTACATCCACAAGAGTGACTATTATTAAAAAAAAAAATAGAAATAACTAGTGTTGGTGAGGCTGTGGAGAACTAGGAAAACTCGTCCATTGTCTGTGGGCATAAAAAAATGTGCACACACTGGGGACAACAGTTGGGCGATTTCTCAGAAAGTTAAGTATAGAATTACCATATGATCTGGCAGTCTCACTTCTAGTTAAATACTCAAAAGAACTGAAAGCAGGGAACGGAACAAATAATTGTACATTTGTTCGTAGCAGCATTATTCACAGTAGCCAAAAGGTAGAAACAGTCCAGGCATCCACCAACCAATGAATGAGCAACCAAAAAAAAAGTAAAATATACATAAAATGCTGTATTATTCAGCTTTAAAATAGGAATGAAGTTCTGATACATAGCACAACACAAATGAACCTTTAAGACATTGTGTTGCATGAAATAATCCAAAAAAGGACAACTATTGTATGATCTCACTTATATGAAATAACTAGAATAAGCAAATTCATAGAGACAGAAAGTAGGTTAGAGGTAATTGGGGTGGGGGTGAGGGAGGGGAATAAGGAGTTATTGTTTAAATGGTACGGAGTTTCTGTTTGGGTCAATGGACATGTTTTGGTAATGGATGGCAGTGATGGTAGCACAACACTGTGAATGTAAAATTTAATACTACTGATTGTACATTTTCAAGTAATTAAAATGGGAAGTTTTATATCATACATATGTTTTCATAATAAAAATAAAAACCAAACAGACCATAGAACAACACGAAGAATAAGCCCTAATATAAACTATGGACTTTAGTTAATAATATTATTCTATTAATATTGTTTCATAATTGTAACAAATATACCACACTAATGTGAGATGTTAAAAGTGGGCAAAATTATGGATGCATATGGGGGATATATGGGAACTCTGTACTTTCTGCACTATTTTTTTATAAAGTTACATGGGCTTTAAAAAATAAAATGTATTAAAACAATATAGTTCTGTGGGCTAAAGCCAACTCTCGTGATGTATTTTCAACCAACTCTCGTGACGTATTTTCAACTTTTGACACACCATTTCTTAGCTTCTTATTTTTGCACATCTGTTTCCTCTGTTTTAAATTCTTTCCCCATGTGATTTACCTGGAAAATGAGCACTCTAAAGCCACCTCTTCTATTAAGTCTTGCCTGGTTCTCTTAATTTCCTAGGACATTAGTCAATTCTAGCCCATTCTACATTTCTTTGTATATATAACCATCATGCTACTTCTCACATTCTATTCTTTAACCTGTCTCCACCAATAGCCCATGCTTTGTGAAAGCTGGTCTATTGTTTCTGTTGAATTGTACAATACCTGGTACCAGAGAACAGCTAAATAAATGTTGAATAAACATGTCAATCCTGGTGAGTGTCTGAAACAGTGCCTGGGTGAATACCCAAGGCCCTCAATACTTTTTCTGGGAAGCTCAAAGCTTGGATGGGCCTTAAGCTCTTCTGAGTGTTGAAGAATCCAGAGGCTGGTACAGACAGAAAACTATAGGGGACTGAGAGCACAAGGAGCCACAAATGTCCAAACACAGAGAGTTGAGTACAGATATGCTATCCCATCTTTTATCTGTAGTCATTCATTTTTAAATGCTTCAGGGTGATGTGTGAATGTGGGTAAATCACAAACCCAATCTGCATCAATACTTCAGGATTATTTATTAACACCATAAATGGAAGGAGTAGCTTTGGTGGATGGATCCAAATTTTTGTTCCTTGCTTGAAAAAGGTATGCAATTAGCAAGTCCAACAGTCTACACTAGGACATCAGGGCCAAAACTAGCCTTCTGCTGTTTTTGTAAATAAAGTTTAATTGGAATGCAGCTACATTCCTTCATTTGTATGTTATCTGTGACTGCTTTTATACTACAAGAGCAGAGTTGAGTAGTTGCAGTGGGTGTCACATGGTCTGCAAAATCTAAAATATTTACAATCTAGCCCTTGACAGAAAAATTTGTTGACTTCTGTTCTATAGGTTGATATTTGAAGGACAGTTTGACTGCATATAACAGCCTTGACTCACATTTTTCTTCTCTTGAGTTTTTAGAAAATACTTCCCCATGGTTACTTTGTTTTTATGTTGCTGCTGAGAAACCTTATGCCAAGCTGGTTTTTATTTTTTTTACTTTATGACTTGATGTTTGCTGTCATCCTAGATTAATTTTTTATCTTTGTTTTAATTTGTCAGCTGTTGGACTGCAATATACCAGAAATACTATAAAGGGAATTTAATAAGTTACAAGTTTACAGTTCTAAGCCAAAGAAAATGTCCAAACTAAGGCATCCATGGAAAGATACATTAATTCAAGGAAGGCCAATGGGTCAGGAACACCTCTGTCAGCTGGGTAGTCACCTGGCTGGCATCTGCTGGTCCCTTGCTCCTGGACTCTGTTGCTTTCAGCCTCTGTTCCTGTTGGGGGTTCCTCACTTTGCTTCTCCAGGGTTGGCTTTCATCTCTTGGCTTCCCTTGACTCTCTCCAGGTTCTGGCCTGCTTAACATCTCATGGCAACTTCTGCTGGGCTCCAAGTGTTGGCATCTGTGTCAGCTCTGCTCTGAAGTTTGACAGAAATGACTCTGTCATTTTCTGAGGTTTTTCCAAAATGTTTCACCTTTTAAAGACTCCAGTTAACTAATCAAGACCCACCTGGAATGGGTGGAGTCACATCTCCATCTAATCAAAAGGTCACACCCACAATTGGACATGCCACATCTCTGTGGAGATAATCGAATCAAAATTTTCCAACTTACAGTGTTGAATCAGGATTCAAAGAAATGGCTGCCCCCATAAGATTGAAAAAGGATTAAAACATGGTTTTTCTGGGGTACATAAAATTTTCAAACCAGCACACCGAGCATGAGAAATAACACATGAAAAATACTTGGTGAGTTGCAAATTGGTATACAAATATTGATTCAAGCTGCTGTTATCATTATTATGACTCGTTTCTGTGGTGGTGCTGTCGATTATACACAGAGAGAACTATAATTAGTGGAGATGAAACAGAAAGGACCGATGTTTGAGGGTGCAGAACCAGGTGAAAACAACAGCTGCACCAGGGGAAAGACAGCAGGGAAGCTGATCAGAGAGGTAGCTGCAGGGTTGCCC
>PVIY010055248.1:0-13825 GCA_004026745.1 Myrmecophaga tridactyla | reverse complement strand
TCCAGTACCATTGGATCGGCTGGATCATATGGTCCAAGTGGCAGAGAAACTTGTATAGAAGCCTGGACCTATCACAGAGACTCCTCTTGTTCAGGTCCACACTTAAAATTAGCTGCTTTTCTGGTCACTCAATAAATGGACTGGAGTAGCACACCCAAATGAGGAATATGTTGTCATCAAAATCCAGAGACCAACTAGGTGTTGTGCCTCTTTTTTGGCCATAGGAGAGGCCAGATGCAGCAACTTATCCTTCATCTTAGAAGGGATATCTCAACATGCCCCATATCACTGGACACCTAGAAATTTCAGACGAAGTTCCCTGTATTTTTGTTGGATTTATCTCCCATCCTCTGACACACAAATGCCTTACCAATAAGTCTAGAGTAGTTGCTACTTCCTGTTCACTAGGTCCAATCAATGTGATATCATCAATATAATGGTATTGATCATTACAGTGTGATGTCTTTTGGGAAGGAGAAATGATCAGGGTCCCTGCGGACAAGGTTATGACATAGAGCTGGAGAGCTGATATACCCCTGAGGTAGGACAATGAAAGTATATATTTTTTTTTACAATTTTTTTTTTTTACATGGGCAGGCACCAGGAATTGAACCCGGGTCCTCGGGCACAGCAGGCAAGCGTTCTTACCTGCTGAGCCACCGTGGCCCGCCCCAATGAAAGTATATTGCTGACCCTGCCAGCTGAAAGCAAACTGGTGGTCCTTACTAACAGCTATTGTAAAAAAAAGCATTTGCCAGATCAATAGCTGCATATCAGGTACCAGGAGATGTATTGATTTGCTCGAGCAATGATACCACATCTGGAACAGCAGCTGCAATTGGAGTTACCACCTGGTTGAGCTTACAATAATCCACTGTCATCCTCCAAGACCCATCTCTTTTCTGCACAGGCCAAATAGAAGAGTTGATTGAGGATGTGATGGGAATCACCACCCCTGCATCCTTCAAGTCCTTAAGAGTAGCAGTAATCTCTGCAATCCCTCCAGGAATCTGGTATTGCTTCTGATTTACTATTTTGTGAGGTAGTGGCAGTTTTAGTGGCTTCCACCTGGCCTTTCCTACCAAAATAGCCCTCATTCCATGAGTTAGAGAGCCAATTGTGGGGATTCTGCCAGTTGCTCAGTATGTCTATTCTAATTATGCATTCTGGAACTGGGGAAATAACTATAGAATGGGTCCAGGAGCTCACTGGACCCACTGTGAGTCAGACCTGAGCTAAAACTCCATCAATCACCTGACCTCCATAAGCCCTCACTCTAACTGGTGGACCAGAGTGACATTTTGAGTCCCCTAGATATCACTTCTGAACCAGTGTCTAATAATCCCCCAAATATCTGATCATTTCCTTTTCTCCAATGCACAGTTACCCTGGTAAAAGGCCATCAGTCTCCTTGGGGAAGGCTTGTAGTAAGAAGGGTGGGGCCCAGCTAAAGTAGTGGCCCTCCTTCAGGGAATTCAGGCCCAAGGGGCTGGAAAACAGAAGCAACCAAAGCCTGCCTACAACCTCAGCCTCTGTCTCAACCATGCCCCTGGCAGGGAGAGTCTGCTGAAATTAAAGGCACCACATCACTTTACACTGGTTGGAAGTAGCAAGCAGACAAGCACCACATGCTGGGCAGGAGAGGAAAAATCACAGAGTCTAGATGTTTCAATATGAAAGTCTAACAACCTGACAGAGAAACTTGATACTGGTTATTCTCTCCTCCTGAGATGTGAGCCTGTCTGATCTGAGAAAATCTGACTGGGATCAATCATATCTGAGGAGACACTCCTCAAAAAAAAAGCCTCCTTACAAATGTTAAAATAAATTTAGTTTGAAATGCTAATGATCAATGAAAGGGAGGGGTAAGGGGTATAGTATGCATAATTTTTTTTCTGTTTTTGTTTTATTTTTCTGTTGTCTTTTTATTTCTTTTTCTGAATTGATGCAAATGTTCTAAGAAATGATCATGATGATGAATATGCAACTATGTGATGATATTGTGAATTGCTGATTATATATATAGAACGGAATGATCATATGTTGGGAATGTTTATGTTCCTTTCTTGGAAAACTTTTTTTTTAATTTAAAAATTAATAAAAAAATATTTTTAAAGCCTCCTTATAGGCTTTCCCTTATAGGGAAAGAAATAGAAAAGTAAGAACTGAAAAATTCTTATCAGTTAAACAGAACCTATTCTAGAGGTCTAGAATAAGTTGAACTGAATGTCAAAGAACAGATAGAAAACAAAGCCATGCAACAAGAAAACCCTTGGTAAAAGAGTGAAAACAACCTCCAGAATAAACTAATTAAGGAAATCACATACCTCCATGCCAACAAAAAAGTAATGAGTCATACCAGGAAAATCGAAGATATGGCCCAATCAAAGGAAGAAACCAACATTTCAAATGAGATACAAGAGTTGAAATACTAATTCAGGATGCTCAAACAGACATGCAAAATCTCATCAAAAATCGAGTCAGTGAGTTGAGGGAGGATATAAAGGAGACATTGGGCAAGCATAAAGAACTCAAAAGTTTGAAAAAACAAATCACAGAACTTATGGGAATGAAAGGCATAATAGAAGAGATGAAAATCAGTGGAGACCTACAATAGATTTGAAAGGGCAAAAGAAAGGATTAGTGAACTAGAGGACAGAATATCTGAACTATAACACACAAAAGTAAATATAGGGAAAAGAATAGAAAAATATTATCAGGACCTCAGGGAATTGAATGACAAAATGAAGTGCATGAATATACATGTTACGGATGTCCCAGAAGGAGAAGAGAAGGGAAAAGGAGCAGAAAGACTAATGGAGGAAATAATCACTGAAAATTTCCCATCTCTTATGAAAGACCCTGTGCCAGTTTGAATCTGTTGTGAGCCCCAGAAAAGCCAAGTTCTTTAATCCTCATTCAGTACTGGTGGGTGGGAGCTTTTTTATTGTTTCCATGGAGATGCGACCCACCCAATTGTGGGTGGTAACTTTTGATTAGACAGGTTCTGTGGAGAGGTGTCTCCACCCATTCAAGGTGGGGTTGCTTACTGGAGTCCTTTATGAGGGAATCATTTTGGAGAAAGGTTTAGAGCCACAAGAGCCCACTCAGCCAGAGACCTTTGCAAATGAAGAAGGAAAATGCCCCTGGAGGAGCTTCATGAAACAAGAAGCCTGGAGAGAAAGCTCTCAGATGTCACCATGTTTGACATGTGCCTTTCCAATTGAGAGAGAAATCCTGAACATCACTGGCCTTCTTGAACTAAGGTATTTTTCCTGGATGCCTTAGATTGGACATTTCTATAGCTTTGCTTTAATTTGGACATTTTCATGGCCTTAGAACATGTAAACTTGTAACTTAATAAATTCTCCCTTTTAAAGCTGTTCCGTTTCTAGTATATCGCATTCCAACACCTTGCAAACTAAAAACAGACACAAAATTATAGATCCAAGAAGTGTAGCGTATCCCAAACATAATAGATCCAAATAGATCTACTCTAAGACACTTACTAATCAAGATTATCTAATGTCAAAGAGAATTTTGAAGGCAGCAAGAGAAAAGCAATCCATCAAATACATGGGAAGTTCAGTAAGTCTATGTGCAGATCTCTCAGCAGAAATCAGAGAGGGGGCCACAGTGGCTCAGCAGGCAAGAATGCTCACCTGCCATGCCAGAGGACCCGGGTTCGATTCCTGGTGCCTGCCCATGTAAATAAACAAATAAATAAATAAATCAGAGAGGCAAAAAGGCAGTGGTATGATATATTTAAGATTCTGAAAGAGAAAAACTGCCAACCATGAATTCTATATCCAGCAAAACTGTCCTTCAAAAATGAGGGGGAAATTAAAATATTTTCAGACAGTCACTGAGAGAATTTGTGACTAAGAGACTGACTCTACAAGAAATACTAAAGGGACCACTACAGGCAGATAAGAAAAGACATGAAAGAGAGGTCTTGAGAAGAGTAGAAATGAAGACTATCAGTAAAGGTAAAAAGAGAAAAAACATTAGATGTGTCATATAAAATCCAAAAGACAAAATGGTAGAAGGAAGTACTGCCTTTATAGTAATAACATTAAATGCCAATGGATTAAACCCCACTGACATCACTGTTATTCAACATTGTACTGGAAGTTCTAGCCAGAGCAATTAGATAAGAAAAAGAAATAGAAGTTATTCAAATTGGAAAGGAAAAAGTAAAACTCTCCCTGTTTACAAATATGATACTATTATGTCAAAAATCCCCCCCAAAAAAAAACTACAGCAAAGCTTCCAGAGCTAATAAATAAGTATAGCAAAGTGGCAGGATACAAGAGCAACACCAAATTATCAGTAGTGTTTATATATACTAGTAATGAGTAATCAAAAGGAGGAACTCAAGAAAAAAATTCCATTTACAATAGCAACCAAAAGAATCAAATATTTCGGAATAAATTAACTAAGGACATAAAAGACATATACACAGAAAACTATAAGAAATTGCTAAAGGGCGGCTGCCATGCTGGAGGTCTGGAGTTCGAACCCTGGTGCCTCCTGCCCATATGCAAATTAAAAAAATATATATATATAAAAAAAAAAAAGAAATTGCTAAAAGAAATCCTGGAAGACCTAAATAAATGGAAGGGCATACTGTGTTCCTAGATTGGAAAACTAAATATAGTTAAGATGCCAATTCTACCTAAATTGATTTATAGATTCAATAAAATCCCAACAATTTACTTTGCACAAATAGAAAAACCAATAACCAACTTTATTTGTTTAGTGGGGTAGGGAGCCCCAAATATCTAAAAATATCTTGAGAATGAAAAATGAATTCGGAGGTCTCACACTACCTGACTTTAAAGTATATTACAATGCTACAGTGGTCGAAACAGCATGGTACTGGCATAAAGATAGATATAATGACCAAAGGAATTAAATTGAGTGCTCAGAAATAGAATCTCTCATCTATGGATAAATGATCTTTGATAAGGTGGTCAAGTCAACCCAACTGGAGCAGAGTAGCCTCTTCAATAATGGTGTTTGAAGAACTGGATATCCATATGCAAAAGAGTGAAAGAAGATCCATATCTCACACTCTATAAAAAAAATAGTTCAAAATGGATCAAAGACCTAAAATTAGTGTTAAGACCATAAAACTTATAGAAGAAAATATAGGGAAATATCTTATAATCTTCTAGAAGGAGGTGGTATTCCTTAACCTTACACCCAAAACACAAGCAATGAAAAAGAAATTGTTAAATGGGATCTCCTCAAACCTGAACACTTTTGTGCATTGAAGAACTGAGTCAAGAAAATAAAAAGGCAGCCTACATAGTGGGAGACAATATTTGGAAACCATATCAGATAAGAGTTTAATATCCAGAATATATAAAGAGATTCTATAACTCAGCAACAAAAAGAAAGATAACCCATTTTAAAAATAGGCAAAAGTCATGAATACACACTTTTCAGAAGAGGAAATATCAATGGCTAAAAGGCACATGAAAAGATGCTCAGTTTCACTGAATATTAAGGAAATGCAAATCAAAACCACAATGAGATATCATCTCACACCCACAAAAATGACCATTATCAAAAACAGAAAACAACAAGTGCTGGAGAGGATATGGAGAAAGAGGCACACTTGTCCACTGTTGGTGGGAATGTAAAATGGTGCAACCACTCTGGAAAGCAGTTTGGCGTTTCCTCAGGAAGCTAAGTATAGAGTTGCCATATGAGCCAGCAATGCCATTACTAGGAATATATTCAAGGGAATTGAAGACAAGGACACAAACAGGCATTTGCACATTGATGTTTATAGCAGTATTATTTATGATTGCCAAGAGATGGAAACAGCCCAAATGTCCATCAACGGACGAGTGGCTAAACAAGCTATGGTATAAATATATGATGGAATATTATACAGCTGTGAGACAGAATAAAGTCATGAAGCATGTAATAACATGGATGAACACTGAGGACAGTATGCTGAGTGAAATTAGCCAAAAACAAAAGGAAAAATACCGTATGGTCTCACTAATATGAACTAACATTAATGAGTGAACTTTGAGGGTTGACGTTAAGAACACAGGTTAACTAGATCCAGCCATACCATGTCGAATACTAGGTTTTAGTATTTGGGTTTAGGTGGAGCTAGCTAGAGTGACATGGAAACACCTACAAGAGAGACTGTAGAGTGAAAAAAGCAAGCTGCCGAACAGAGTGTGTCATGGAATTTTTGCTTTGGCAAAAAAAGGGACGTATATAAATATATATATATATGTATAAATGCCTTCAAATTTTGTGTGAGGAGTCAGAAGATTATTTAAGGAAGATGGAGAAGGGGAAAAAGGAGGCTGTTACTTTTCTCTTTATGTCCTTTGGTAAAACTGAATTTTTAAAACCATGAAATACATTAACTTCATCATTAAAAGTGGAGTTAAAATAAATTGATAGGTAAGGTAGTAAAAAAAAAAAAAAGAACACAGGTTAAGAACACAGGAGATAGAAAGATGTGCAGCAGGACTGATTGTAAAAATTCAGAAATGGATAGCACAATACTACCTGATGGTAGCACAATAACATAAGTCCACTGAATGAAGCTGAGCGTGAGTGTAGTTGAGGGAGAAAGGCTGAGGCAGGTATGACAGCAGAAGGAAAGCGAGAGGATAAGGACTGGGATGGTATGACTTAGGAATGCCTGGAGTGGACAAGGATGGAGACCGAATGTTTAAATACGGACACATTTTTGCATGACGGAGAACAAATGAATGTCAATATTGCAGGGTGTTGAGGATGGGATGATGTATGGAAAAAAATACAATCAATGTGGACCTGGGTGTAGGGTCAACAGTAACACTGTAATATGATTCCACTGAATGTAACAAAGGCATTATATCCAAAACTAAATATCAACAAATGGGAAAATGATACAGACTCTGCAGAAGGAAAGAAATGTTTTCAAATAGATTGTGGTGACGAAGACATGGCTATTTAGTTAGGTTGGATTGCATGATGTGCGGATAAAACTGTTTAAAAACTAACAGAGAAACAAGTGCTAGAGAAAATGTGGAGAAAGAGAAGTACCAATTCACAGTCAGTAGGAAAGCTGAGAGGTGCAGCCCCTTGGAGGGCAGCATGGTGTTTCCACAGGAGGCTGGGGTGGGGTTGCCATATGATCCTGCAACCCCACTGCTAGGTATATACCTGGAGGAACTGAATGGGGACACGAATGGACATTTGCACATGCCCATGTTTAAGGTGTATAGGCTGGCAGTGTTCCAAGTTCACAATGGGCGGAGGTGGTCTAAGACTACAATGACTGAGGAATGGAAGAGGGAACTGTGGTGTTTACGTACAAGGGACTACTGAGAGGCTGCAAGAAGGAATGAAGTTGTGAAATATGCAATAAGGTGTATGAACCTTGAGGACAGTATGTTGAATGAAATGTCAGAAATAAAAAGACATTATCATGCCTCATGCATGTGGATCAACTATAATATAAAAACTCAGTGAACTGGGGTGGGACAATGGTGGTTCAGTGGTAGAATTCTCGCCTGCCATGCAAGAGACCTGGGTTCAATTCTCGGAGCCTGTCCATGCTTAAAAAAAAAAAACAAAACAAAAAAAACCTTAGGGAACCGAAGTCGAAAACATGGGTTATCAAGTTGGGGACTGTTTGAAAGGGTCCTAGGTTGTAAGCTCTTACAGCAGACATGTACTCAGTGTTACCCCATACAGCAACTATTTTAAAGTTGAAAAAGTGATGATCAGACTTCGACTAGAGATAAGAATGAACCTGATCTGGATAGGACTAAGGGCAATCAGAATACTGGGTAAAGGATGATATGGTCCAAAACTTCAACTTCTGTGTGAGGTCAAAGTGAAAGACGTTTATTTGGTGCAAAATTTATATTTTGGGTAGCAATTATATAATTTGACTTGTATGGCCAGTTTCCTCAAACACCATAATTACACAGAGTCTTGACTAGGGCATGAGATCTTGTTGGTCTGTACAGGTTAGTATGAGGCCCCAATACATCCCAGAGTAATCTGGGCAGAGAATAAAAAAATATTTGCAAAGTCCCCTTGGAGGACTGGGGAGAAAGGAAGAAATATTCAACTTCCCCATCTGGGGAATTCCTGATATTCTCACAAGCATTGGGATCAACCAAATCAAAACCACAATGCGATACCTCACACCTACTAGAACAGCCGCTATTAAGTGAACAGGACACTACAGTGCTGGAGAAACAGGAACACTTATTCACTGCTGGTGGGAATGTAAAATGGTACAGCTGCTGTGGAGGACAATTTGGTCGCTTCTCAGGAATCTAAGTATAGAGTTGCCTTATGACCTGGCAATCCCACCACTCACGATCTAACCAGACCACCTGAAAGCACTAATGCGAATAGGCATTTGCACACCGATGTACACCGCGGCATTATTCACGGGTGCCAAAGATGGAAGCAACCCATGTCCATCAACCGATGAATAGAGAAACAAAATATAGTATATACGTAACAGAACGTTATACAACATTAAAAAGGAATGAAGTTCTAATTCATATCACAACATGGATGAACCTTGAAGACATTATGTTGCGTGAAATTAGCCAGACACAAAAGGACAAATATTGTATGATCTCACTGGTATGAAATAATTAGAACAGGCACACTCACAGAGTTAAAATCTAGAATATAGGTTACCAGGGGCCGGGTTATGGGTAAGGAGTGGGCTGGGTTAGAGGTAAGGCATGCCTAATCTATGCAGAATTTCTATTAGGGTTGATTGTAAAGTTTCAGAAATGGATGGTGGTGATGGTAGCCCAGTATAATTAGCAGCACTGAATTATATATGTGTTTGTGGTTAAAAGGGGAAATTACAGGTCATATATATGTTATTAGAACAAAAATTAAAAGGTATAGCAGTGAGCCCTATTGTAAATAATGGACTATAGTTAATAATACAGTTATAAGTATGTTCTTTCAAGAATTATAACAAATGTACCACAATAATGCAAGGTGTTAATAATGAGTGGGATACTGGAAAAAAATACACCCTAATATAAACTGTGGACTACAGATAATAATGTAATTATAATATTCTTTCATCAATTATAACAAAGGTACCACTCTAATGCAAAGTGTTAATAATGGGGGTAGGTTTATGGGAATGCTGTTTTTTTTTACATAACTTTTCTGTAAACCTATAACTTCTCTAATTAAAAAAAAATTTGTTTTTAAAGTTTGGGTTACTAATAGACAAGGAAAGGAACAGCTCCACTATTTCCCCAGAAAGCTGAAGCGGGACAGGCGAGGGTTCCAGCTGGGGTTTGGGACAGAAGCCAAGGAGGAACCGTGAGCGCAGGCGCCTGCTTCTGCAGTGCAGGGCTGGAGACCACGTTTCAGGAGGGGCTGGGGGTGAGAGCTGGAATCCTGGGGAGCTGCCCCCCTGCCAGCTTCTTCTGGTCGCCTACCTCCGACTCCAGGAGGATGCTCCGCTTCTCTTTGCTGCCACTCTTGGTCCCTTTCCCCTTGCTCGGCTTCTGCTCAGGGATGCTCACCTCTGGAGCGGGAAGAGGAGCCAGAGGGCCCAGGGCAGACCTCTGATCCCACCCAGGCTCCCGGAGAGAACAGACCAGAGCGAGAGACAGAGCCTTCCCAACCTCTAAGAGCTTTGGGTTTAGGTGTTAGAAGGGGCCCCCACCTAGGCCACAGGTTCCTTTTCAGGGTGCAGGGCCACAGGGGCCCAGCTGAGGGAAACAAGGTGTGGGGCAGGTAAGTCAGGATGTCCAGGCCTGCAGGGCTTTCCCCATCATCTCACTGTCGAGGAGGAGGTAAGGAAGGCAGTGAGGCAAGAAGACTATCTCAGATCACTGAAGTCAAAGGCAGCTCGGGCCTAGGACACATCTCCTGTGCAGGAAAGCACCGCCAAGGGGGACACTCGTACTTACTCCCCTTGCCAGCCTTTGTGGCATCTTCTTTTTTAGGGGTTCCTTGGGTGGGGGACTGCCCGGACCCTGACTTTTCCTCCTTCTTGACTACTTCCTGTAGAAGATGTTGAGAGCTAAAAGCCCTCCCCTCCCAGGGCATGGGGAGCGTGTGTGGAAATAGGCCAGGATTAGGGCACACAAGGCCTTCCCTCCATCCCCATCTGGGCGCTAGGGAAGCTTCCTCCCTGTTCCTCCAGCACCCGAGGCTCTCCCCACCCACAGCGCACCTACCCCTGACTTCTCCTTTTTCTTGCCCAGGCCCTTAGGGGTTTTCATTGTTGGCATTTTGTCTGACTTGTCCACCAGTGCAATACTGCTAACGCCCATCAGCTGATTCTTCTCCCGGTCGCTTCTGTACTCCCCGAACCGAGAAGAGGTAGGCTGTGTTCACCAAAGGGTGGGGATGGAGCAAAGGCCCAGAGCTCCTTCCCCGCGGGGAGTGCGGGAAGGCCTCATGCCTGCGCAGCAGCCAAGCTGGGAACCCTCCACCCCCACCCCCAAGACCTGCCGAAATGCTAAAATAACTTGAGACTACTCTGGAGTGAGGAGCTGCTGGGCAGAAAGGGTGGAGGGACCCAGGGATGAGCTGGGGTGGGAGGCGCGCTAATTTTGAGGAGGAAAATAGAAGCTAACTTTTGTTGACCTAAGTGCCAGGCACTGTTCCAAGTGCATTACGTGAATTAACCCATTTACTCCTCTCAGCAAGCCTATAAATACCATTGTCCTCTGAAAGCGAGGCTCCGAGACGTTAAGTAACATGCCCAAGGTCACGAGGTGGCCCGGGGAGGAGGCAGATTTCAAATTCAGCTGGTCTACACCCTCAGTTCCTCTCTTTTAACCCATAAACTCCACTGCCCGTGGGATGGCCCAGCGGCGAGAGCCCACCCGACAGGGGCAGGCGAACATCTGGGCCTGCCAGATGTGTACGAAAGCAGGAGACTGGACGGCGCGTGCGGCGGCCCTGGGGAGCCGGCCCGAGGGGCGCCTCACCGATCGCACCCGCTCGTGCGTCCCTTTCTCCAGCAGGAGGCGCCGGCGCTCCACCACCTCCGTGTGCGTCAGCTCGAAGGCGCGCAGGACCTGCGGCGCGGCGGGCACCTCGCGATCGGACGCCCCGGGCTGGGGGCGGGGAGGGGGGGTGGGGGGTCCGCCACGCCCCGGGCCCCAGTCGGCACGCCCACCTCGGCCAGCTTCAGGGCGCCCTTGTCCCGGATGCGGTTGTGCGCCAGAGACAGCCAGAGCAGCGAGCGGTTCAGCCGCAGGCCCTGAGGGGCGCGGCGGGGACGCGTGAGCGGGCCCCACCCGGCCGTCCCTGCACCCCCCCAGGGTCCTCACCCCCCACCCCGCCGCCCCCGGCCCGCCGCGCACGCACGTCGGCGATGTAGCCCGCGCCCTCGTCCCCGATGTGGTTGAAGCCCAGGTTGAGCGAGACGAGGGTCCGGTTGCTGCCGTGCAGCGTGGACAGGGCCTGGCCCAGGAGCTGCGCCCCGTGGTCGTCGATGTTGTTGTTCCTCAGGGCCAAGTGCGCAATCCTGGGGCAGCGGGAGGGAGGACCACCGCCACTGCGAACACGGGGTCCCCTGCGCTCCCCCGGATCTCGCGGAATAGGGGCAGGGGACAGGACGAGGGGTGAAGAGGGCCGCCTGGTCTAGCAGAGGGTGGAGGGGAAGGATTCGCGTTTCTGGGGAGATGCCGGAGGCGCAGGTCAGCGGGGGATGGAGGGCCCGCCCAGAGCAAGGGGGTGAGGGAAGGGGTCTCACGGGCTGTCCTGCGCCATGAGCTTGTGAAAGGACTGCTCCGGCAGTGGGTTCCCCTCCAGAGACACCTTCCTGTGGGTGGGGGAGATGTGAGGCCAGGTGGGAAGGGGAACAGAGGAAATGCACGTCTTTGGGGAGCAGGTTGGAAACAGAAACACACGAAGTCAAGAGATAGCTCTCCAGTATGGGAAATTATGATTTCCCGGACTACAAATCCACAAGTGTGGTCAGATAAAAGGGCCACTCCCCAGAGGTAGGAAAACCCATGGGTGGGTAGGCCTGTCCTTGTGTAGTACCCTCTCCTCGAGTGTGGGCTGGACTTAATGACTCACTTCTAATGAATTGAATATGGCAAAGGTGATGGGACATCACTTCGAAGCTGAGGTTACAAAAAGACTGTGGCTTCCATCTTGGGTGCTCTCTGGATGCTCTCGCATCACCAGCTGCCCCGTTTTGAGGACCCTCAGCCTGTACAGCTGCCACGTGTTGAGGAACTGAGGCTCCCAACAGCCTCAACAGAAATGAGGGTGGAGCAGAGTCTCTGACCGTAGTGGAACCCTGACATAACTGCAGACTAGAGGTTCTACGGCAACCTCATGAGAGACCCTGAGCCACAGGCAACCCAGCTAAACTGTACCTGGATTATCTCCAGTTTCTATGAGATGATAAATGTTTGTTGTTTTAAACCACTACGTTTGGGGTAATTTGATACACAGCGTTAATAACTAAAACATGACACCTCCCCAAGGTAGTAGCTTCTCCAACGAAGCCTAGAGGAATGGAGGTCTTACTGTAAGTCACAGCAAAAATGTAATCATTGGCTAGAAATTCCTCCATTTAAAAATTTTCTCCCATGATTTCTTATTTCAGACCAGCTCATCATCTTTCACATAAACTTAATTACATTAATCTTTTATTTAATTTAAATAATAGATTTTAAGTTGCTATGACTTATTTTATAAATATCATTTATAAGGTGAATTCACACAGTTGTTTTCTGCTAGCTAAACTGCTTCTAATTCCCATGATAGAATGAACTATGTTTCATGATATTCTATACAAAAAGTCTGGGGACCTCCAGCTGAAGAAGACAGACCCTGCCCTCAAGGAGAGTCCACTCCACCCACAGGAGGAAGACAGGCAAACCAGGGTGTGTAGCCCTGAGGGGGTGTGTTCTGTGAAGCAGGAAGAGTCAAACGTGCTGTGGGAGTCTCGAGAAAGGGCAGCCAATTCAGCTTTGCCCTTTCATATCAAACCACCCCACACTTTTACTTCTTCACACTTTGCTCCTACTCCCTCCTGCACAAGAATGCCCTTTCTGAATTCCCTGCCTGTCCAGCCCCTATTCCCCTTTCAAGGGAAGCCTCCTCCAGGCAGGCTTCCGGGTCTCCTCGCCCCACACCCCTCAGGTTGATGAGCATTCCTCTCTGGCTCCACTCCCTCCATGAGCCATTCCTCCACCACCAGCAGCCCCACACTGCCCTGCAGTGTCTACTCCTAAATCCTCCTTCCTTCCTCACTGAACTTGAGTTCCCCGAGGAGAAGGACTGTGTCTTACCAGCCCCTGATACATACTGTGCTGCAGCCCTAGGAAGAGAGGAGCAGACAAGAGAATCTCCAGAGAAGATGACCAAGGGGTCAGGCTCTCTGGGCGCCGGTATGGGCAGCAAAGGGGTCTCCGCTTCTTGCCAGATGGGACCTCGTGATGCAACAGACACCAACTCCACCCCGTTTCCCCAGGGTGCCAGCCAAGGCCCAAGGGAGCTAGAGCTGGCCATGCCCACCCCCACACTGCTCCCCTCTAACTGCCCGCCCACTCAGGCTACCCATGCCCTGGGGGTCTCGCCGCTTGCCCAGTCGCCCCTGCCGACCTGAGCGTAGGTGAGCAGAGAGGCAGGAGGGCGATGAACGTGGTCAGGGTCTTATCAGTCAGCCCCACCTTCCACAAGCTGGAGCCGGCAGGAAACACAGAAAGCCAGAGCTGGAGCATCCCCTCCCGCCTGGGAGCCCCCTTCCCAGAGCGCCCTTCTCCCCAGCCACCCTGTTGTCAGAACTACCAGCCATGCGCTTCCTCCCTCTCTCTCTCTCTCT
>PVIY010055247.1:0-13829 GCA_004026745.1 Myrmecophaga tridactyla | reverse complement strand
AGGAATATTCAAAGAAATAATGATAAAGAACTTCTCAAACTTAGCAAAAATTGTAAATATGCACATCCAAAAAATCCAAAGAACACCAAACAGGATAAACATTTTTAAAAAAGGACACATCGTCATATATTGATCACAGCATCAAATGCAAAGGACAAGCAGAGCTCTGAAAGTTGCAAAAGAAAAGCAACATGCTAAGTATAAGGGAGTCCCAACTAGATTGAATGCCGGTTATTTATCAGAAACCATGGAGGCAAGTAGACAGTGGGCTGAACTATGTAAAGTGCTGAAAGAAAATTGCCTGACAAGAATTTCAGATCCGGCGAAACTCTTTCAAAAAGGAGGGAGAGATTAAGACATTCTCAGATAAACAAAAGCTGCATGAGTTCATCACCACTAGACGTGCCTTACCAAATGTTAAAAGGAATTCTGCAGACTGAAGGTAAAGGACACTAGATAGCGGTTCAAAGCAGCGTAAAGAAGTAACAGCCTGTGGTAAAGGTAACCCCTTGGGCAATCATAATTCCAGCATATGGTAATGTACTGTTTGCCATGTAACTCCACTTCTTAAGTCATAAGGATGCCAAGATGCAAATGCATAAGAAGTCATGAGAATTCTACACTTTTGAACAATGTAGAAAGATGTGTCAACAAGTATACAAGTATAGGGAAAGAATACATGCATGCTACTGAAGTTAACCAAACATGACTGTTATATATGTAGGAGGTCAAATTTTAACCCCATGGTAACCAGAAGGTAAATATATGAAAAATATATCCAGATAGAAATGAGAAGTCACTTAATATGGTACAACACAAAAAAGCCAGTAAGTACAAAAGTAAGCATTAATGAAAGTGAGGGAAAAAATGGTATAAAACTAACAAATGCTAAATAGCAAAAACTCCTATATTGTCAGTATTGACTTTAAATATAAATGGATTAAATTCTTCAGTCAAATGTTTTATTTTTGGATAAAAAAGCATGACCAACTATATGCTGTCTACAAGAGAGGCAACTTAAATTCAAAGATACAAGTAGTTGAGGGTGAAAGGATAGAAAAAATTATATCATGCAAGTAGTAACCAAAAAAGAGCTGAGGTGGCTACACTAATATTGTCTAAAATAGACTTTAAGTAAAAAAGATTTATGAGGGACAAAAGATGCCATTATATCATGATAAAGGGGACAATTCAACAGGAAAATGTAACAATTATAAATGTATATCCACCTAACAGCAGAAATCCAAAATATATGAAGCAGGTTCAGACAGCTTTAAAGGTTTAAAGGTATTAATGGTTCTACATTAATAGTAGGAGACTTTAAAACACCACTATCCATAATGGATAGACCACCTAGTCAGAAGACCCATAAGGAAGTACAGAAGTTGAACGATACACTAAGCCAACTAGACCTAACATATATAGAACATTTCCTCCAACAAAAACAGAATTCACATTCCTTTAAAGTACACATGGCTCATTCTCCAAGATGGGCCATGTGGTTGGTCACAAAATAAGTCCCAATAAATTAAAAATATTGAAATAATATAATATATATTCTCCAACCACAACAGAATGAAGCTAGAAATGAGTAACAGAGGGAGAAATGGAAAAATTCACAAATATGTGGAATTTCAATAACATAGTCTTAAACAACCAAAGGGTTAAAAAGGAAATATTAAATGAAACTGGAGCATATAAACATATTTGGGATGCAGTGAAAGGTAGTTCTGAGAGGGAAATTTATAGTTCTAAATGCTTATATACAAAAAAAAGAAAAAAAGAAAAAAAAAAGATTTCACCCAGATGTGTGTATCTGCACAGCCATATCCTTCCTGACAGGTGCCCATGGGTTCACACACTGACTTCCTGACCTCAGTGTATCAGGACACTGGTGTGCTCTGCCCTGCACCCTGTATCCTGCTCCACATCCATCCTGCAAATACAAAGCTTCAGACTACTGAAGGAATCAATCTACAAAATAAACCAATCAAGAAATTTACATGCCTCGAAACAAAAGAAGTTCATTAAGCATATCATGATGCAGATAGATACAGCCCAGTCTACCGACCAAATTAAAACACCAGAGGAAACACAGACATTGGAACAACTAATCAAAGATATTCATACACTCCACTAAATAAAATAAATGGGATGGCTAATGACATAATACAGATCAAGAAGACACTGGAAGAGCATAAAGAGGAATCTGAAAGAACAAACAGAAAAATAACAGACATCACAGAGATTAAAGATGATGTAGACCAAATAAAAAATATACTAGAGACACATAACAGCAGATTTGAAGAGGGAGAAGAAAGAATAAGCAAACTAGAGGACAGGACAACTGATTTCAAACACTCAAAACAGCAAATGGCAAAAAAGATGGAAAAATTTGAATTGGATCTCTGGGAAAAGATGGACAAAACAAAGCACACAAATGTAAGAATCACTGGTGTCCCAGAAGAAGGAGAGAAAAGGGCTAGGAAGATTAGTTGAGGACATAATGGGGGAAAACTTCCCAACCTTTATAAAGGACATACATATGCAAATCAAAGAAGCCCAATGAAGTCCAAACAGAATAAATCCAAATAGGCCTTTCCCAAGATACCTACTAATCAGTTTGTCAAATGTTGAAGAGAAGCAGAAAATCCTGAAAGTGGGAAAAGAAAAACAATCTATTACATACAAGGGAAATCTCCTAAGACTGAGTTTGGACTACTCAACTGTCCTATGGAGGTGAGAAGCCCTATATGAAAAGATATATTTAAAATCCTGAAAGAGAAAGACATATAGCCAAGAATTCTATCCAAATTGTCCTTTAAAACTGAGGGAGGGACTAAAATCTTTACAGAGAAACAAATCCTGAAAGAATATATCAACAAGAGACTGATCCTATAAGAAATACTAAACGGAGTTCTGCCGGTTGAAAAAAAAAAAGAGAGACAGGAGAGGGAGGTCTGGAGGAAGGCACAGAATTGAAGAGTACCAGTAAGGGTAACTTAAAGGATAAAAAGAGAAATGGGAAAAGAATATATAGTTCTGACAAATAAAATAAAAAGAGATAAGATGGTGGATTCAAGAAATGCCTTTTCAGTAATAATTTTGAAATGTCAATGGACTAAATTTACAAATTAAAAGATACAGATTGGAAGAATGGATTAAGAAATATAATCCAGCCATATGCTATTTACAAGAGACTCATCTTAGGCACAAGGTTACTGTGCCAGTTTCAAAGGATGTATGTACCCTAGAAAAGACATGTTTTAATCCTAATTTCATTCTGTAAAGGCAGTTGTTCCGTCTAATCCCTATTCAGCACTGTATGCCTGAAACTTTAATTAGATCATCTCTCAGGAGATGTGACTTAATCAAGAGTGGTTGTTAAACTGGATTAGATGGAAACGCGTCTCCACCCATTCCAGGTGGGTCTTGATTAGTTTACTGGAATCCTATAAAAGAGGAGACATTTTGGAGAAACCAGGAGATTCTGAGAGAGCAGAGAACAACAAAGTCATGAGAAACAGAGTCCAACAGCCAAGGACTTTTGGAGATGAAGAAGGAAAACGCCTCCTGGGGAGCTGGAGAAGAAGCTAGCAGATGACGCCACGTTCGCCATGTGCCCTTCCACTTGAGAGAGAAACCGTGAACGTCATCGGCCTTCTTGAATCAAGGTATCTTTCCCTGGATGCCTTAGATTGGACATTTCTATGGACTTGCCTTAATGGGGACATTTCCACAGCCTAAAACCTGTTAACTTGCAACTTACTAAATTCTCCCCTTTAAAAGCCATTCCATTTCTGGTATATTGCATTCTAACAGCTAGCTAACTAGAACAGATATAAATAGATTGAAAGTAAAAGGATGGAAAAAGGATTTCCCTGCAAGTTGTAACCAAAAGAAAGCAGGCGTAGCTATACTGATATTGGACAAAATAGACTTTAAATGTAACGACATCATAAGAGACAAAGAAGGACACTATATATTAATAAAAGGGACAATTAACCAAGAAGAAATAACAGTCATAAATGTCTATACTCCCAAACAAGGAGCTCCAAAGTACATGAGACAGATATTGGCAACACTGAAGGGAGTGAAAGATGTTACAGCATCAATAGTAGGAGACTTCAATACACCACTCTCCTCTATAGACAGAACAACCAGAGGATCAACAAGGAAACAGAGAAGTTAAACAACTTGATAAATGTATTAGACCTAACAGACATTATTAGGTTCTGGGTCATTACACCCCAGAACAGCAGGATATTCATTCTTCTCTAGTGTTCATGGAACATTGTCCAGGATAGACCCTATGCTGGGGCACAAACCAGGTCTTTATAAATTCAAAAACAATGAAATTATTCAAAACACTTTCTCTGATCACAATGGAATGAAGCTGGATATAAATAACCACCAAAGAATGACAACTTTCACAAATATATGGATGTGCTGGTTTGAAAGGAAGTATGCCCCCTAAGAAAAGCCATGTTTTAATATAAATCCCATTTCATAAAGGTAGAATAATCTCTATTCAATACTGTATGTTTGAAACTGTGATTGGATCATCTCCCTGGTTGATGTGATTTAGTTAAGAATGGTTGTTAAACTGGATTAGGGGATGATATGTCTCCACCCATGTGAGTGGGTCTTGATTAGTTTCTGAAGTCCTATAAAAGAGGAAACATTTTGGAGAATGAGAGATTCAGAGAGAGCAGAGAATGTTGCAGCACCACAAAGCAGAGAGTCCACCAGTCAGTGACCTTTGGAGATGAAGGAAAACACCTCCCAAGGAGCTTCATGAAATAGGAAGCCAGGAGGGAAAGCTAGCAGATGACGCGGTATTCGCCATGTGCCCTTCCAGCTGAGAGAGAAGCCCTGACTGTGTTCGCCATGTGCCTTCTCACTTAAGAGAGAAACCCTGAACTTTATCGGCCTTCTTGAACCAAGGTATCTTTCCCTTGATGCCTTTGATTGGACATTTCTATAGACTTGTTTTAATTGGGACATTTTCTCGGCCTTAGAACTGTAAACTTGCAGCTTATTAAATTCCCCTTGTTAAAAGCCATTCCGTTTCTGGTATATTGCCCTCCAGCAGCTAGCAAACTAGAACAATGGAGATCAAATAACATACTCTTAAACAACCATTGGGTCAAAGAAGAAATTGCTAGAGAAATCAGTAGGTATCTGAAGACGAATGAAAATGAGAATACAACTACTTATGGGATGTGGCAAAGCTGTGCTGAGAGGGAAATTTATTGCCCTAAATGCCTATATTAAAAAACAAGAAAGAGCAAAAATTGGAGACATAACTGCTCCCCTGGAGGAACTTGAGAAAGAACAGCAAACTAACCCCAAAGCAAACAGGAGAGAAATAACAAAGATTAAAGCAGAGTTAAATGAATGGGAGAACAAAAGAACAATAGTTACGAATGAATAAAACCAAAAGCTGGGTCTTTGAGAAAATCAATAAAATTGATGGGCCACTAGCAAAGCTGACAAAGTAAAAAAGAGGGTGCAGACTAACAAATTCAGAAATGAGAAGGGGGTCATTACCACAGACACTTAAGAAATAAAAGAAATCATAAGATAAAACTATGAACAACTACATGCCACCAAACTAGACAACTCAGATGAAATGGACAAATTTCTGGAAACACACACAAAGAATCTACACTGATTCAGGAAGAAACAGAATATCTCAATGAACCAATCACAAGTAAAGAGATTCAATCAGTCATTAAAAATCTTCCTCCAAAGAAAAGCACAGGACCAGAAGGCTTCACAGGGGAATTTCATCAAAAATAACTAACACCAATCCTGCTCAAACTTTTCCAAAAAACTGAGGAAAAAGGAACACTATCTAACTCATTTTATGAAGCTAACATCATTTTAATACCCAAACTGGGTAAAGATGCTATAAGAAAGGAAAACTACAGGCCAATCTCCCTAATGAACATAGATGTAAAAATTCTCAACAAAATACTAGCACATTGAATCCAACAACACATTAAAGGAATTATACATCATGACCAAATGGGGTTTATACAAGAATGCAAGGATAGTTCAAACACAAGAAAATTAATTAATGTAATACAGCAAATTAACAAATTGAAAGAGAAAAAAAATCTCATGATCATTTCAGTTGATGCTTAAAAAGCATTCAACAAAACCCATCATCCTTTTCTGATCAAAACACTTCAAAAGATAGAAATCAAAGGTAACTTCCTCAACATGACAAAGGGCATATATCAAAAACTGACAGCCAGCATTGTTCTCAATGGAGAGAGACTGAAAGCTTTCACCCTCCAATTGAGAACAAGACAAGGATGCCCTCTATCACCACTATTATTCAACACTGTATTAGAAGTTCTAGCTAGAACAATCAGGCAGGAAAAAGAAATTAAAAAAATTAAAAAAAAAGGATTTCAAGCCATAGACCTAATCTCAAAACTGGAAGAACTAAAAAAAGAAAGTAAATGAAACCCAAAGCAAAGAGAAGGAAAGAAATAACAAAAATCTGAGTAGAGATAAATGAAATAGAAAACAAACAAAAAATAGGATAAAAAACCCAAAAGTTGGTCCTTTGAAGAGATTACTAAAAACTGACAAACTTTTAGGTAGACTGACAAAGAAAAAAAGAGAAAGGATGCAAATATTAAAAATGAGAAAGAAAAGGGGGACATTATTGACCTTGCTGAAAGAATAGGAGTTCAAAATGATATTATGGATAACTGTATGCAAATAAATTAGATAATCTACATGGAATGAATAAATTTTTAGTAACACGCAACTACCTACACTGACCCAAGAAGAAATAGAAGATCTCAAGAAATCAATGGTTAATAAATAAATTGAATCAGTCCTGAAAATTTCCCCAAACAGAAAAGCTCAGGACCAGATGGCTTCACAGGAGAAATACTACCAAACATTCTAAGAAGACTTAACTGCAAATCGGATCAAACTCTTCTAAAATATTGAAGAGAAGGTAACACTCCCTAACTCATTCTATAAGACCAATTTCACTCTCATACCAAAGCCAGGTAAAGATACCAGAAGAAAATAAAACTACAGACCAATATCTCTTATGAACATAGATGCAAAAATCCCCCCTCCCCCCAAAATAAAAAATCCAACAGCATATTAAAAGAATTAACACTATAATCAAATGGGATTTATCCCAGGTATGCAAGGTCAGTTCAACACAAGAAAATTAATGTAATACACCACATTAAGAAAAGTGAAGGGAAGAAAACCTCATGATCGTTTAAACTGATATACAAAAGACATTTGACATCATGCAGGAGACCCGGGTTCGATTCTGGACCATGTACCCAAGGGGGAAAAAAAAAAAGACATTTGACAAAATATAGCACCCTTTCTTGAAAAAAGCACTTAGAAAACTAGGAATAGAAGGAAACTTCTTCAGCATAATGCAGCAAAGTGCATACATGAGAAGACCACAGCGAACATGCTGCTTGATGGTGAAGGACTGGATGCTTTCCCTCTAATACTGGGGATAAGACAAGGGTGTCCACTGTCACCACTGTTATTCAACACTGTGCTGGAAGCATTGGCCAGAGCAATTAGGCGAGGAAAAGAAAGAGAAGGAAAGGAAGAAATAAAAGATTCCCTATTTGCAGATGACATGATCCTAAATACAGAAAATCCTGTGAAATTCACCACAAAAACTCTTATTACAAGAGTCTGCATACACTTTTTATGCAAAGTGGTGGCATATGAGATCACCTCTCAAAATAAATAGTGTTTCTATTCAAAAGCAAAGAACTATCAGAAAATGAAATTAAGACAAAA
Source organism: Myrmecophaga tridactyla (assembly GCA_004026745.1). Lineage (NCBI taxonomy): Eukaryota > Metazoa > Chordata > Mammalia > Pilosa > Myrmecophagidae > Myrmecophaga > Myrmecophaga tridactyla. The sequence continues at coordinate 6,017 of PVIY010055247.1, read as the reverse complement.
TTTGCACTCAGTAGCATCTAAAAGAATCAAATACTTAGGAATAAATCTAACCAAGGATGTAAAGGATTTGTATAGAGAAACTAAAAAACATTGCTAAGAGAACTCAAAGAAGACCTAAATATATGGAAGGCCATTCCATGGACCGGAAGACTATCGTAAAGATGTCAATCCTATCCAAAGCAATGTACAGATTTGGTGCAATCTCAATCATAATTACAACACTGTTCTTTGCAGAAATGGGAAAACCAATCATCAAATTTACATGGAAGTGTATGGGGCCCTGAATAACTAAAGCCATCTTGAAAAAGAGAATGAAGCTGGAGGATTCAAACTTCCTGGTCTTAAAACTTATTACAAAGCCACAGTAATCAAAACAGCATGGTAGTGGCATAGGGACAGACATTTAGATCAATGGAACAGAACTGAGAGCTCAAAAATCAATCTTCACATTTATGGCCAACTGATTTTTGACAGGGTAGCAAAGATCACTGAATTGGGAAAGAATAGTAAGTTCAAACAAATGGTGCTAGGAAACTGGATCTACATTTGCAAAAGCAACAACAACAACAAAAAAAAAAAAAGAAAAAGAAAAGGGAGGATCCCTACCTCACGCCATATAAAAATCAACTCAAAATGGATCAAAGAACTAAATTTATGAGCTAGAACTATCAAACTTCTAGAAGAAAATGTGGTTAAACATCTTTAGGTGTATATGTTAGGCAATGGTTTCTTAAACTTTACACCCAAAGCACAAGGAACAAAATATAGATGAATGGGACCTCTTCAAAAGTGAATACTTCTGTGCTTCAAAGAACTTTATCAAGGTGAAAATGCAGCCCACCCAATGGGAGAAAATATTTGGAAACCACACATCAGATAAGTATTTAATATCCAGTATCTGTGAAGAAATCTTTCAACTTAACAACAAAAAGACAAACAATCTAATTAAAAATTGGCAAAAGATCTGAACAGACATCTCTCCTAAGAAGATACACAAATGGCCAGAAAGCACATGAAAAGATTCTCAACATTAGCCATTAGGGTAATTCAAATCAAAACCACAATAAGCTACTGTTTCATACTAATTAGAATGGCTAGAACATGGGTTATCAGGGGATGGGTTAGGGTTAGGGAATGGGAAATTAAGGGTTAAAATGTACAGGCTTCTTATTTCGAATGATGGAAATGTTTTGGTAATGGAAAGTGATGACAGTAGCACAACACTGTGAATGCAATTAACAGCACTGAAATATATATCTGAATATGATTAATAGGGGAAAAGTTAGATTTACACACAGTAACAAAATAAAATTTTAAAAAATCCATGGAATTGCACTAAACAAAGAGTAAATCCTAAATTAAATCATGGACTTTAATTAATGGTACGATTATAAAAATATGCTATCTCAAATGTAACAAATGTCCTACACCAATGCAAGTTGGTGGTGGTGGGGTGATGTATGAGAATCCTTATTTTATGCATAATTGTTCTACAACCCATAATAAAGAAAAAAATATTATGCATCATGTGTACACTTGGTTATTCACTGGTATACTCTTAGTGTAACCAGTATATACACATAGTAGCTTAGAGCATTTTTTAACTATTTTTTAAATGATAAAGAGAGTTCATAGTTTAACTCTGTTTTTGTAACATTATTCATATTTATGATTAACCAGACATTCAAGAAGGCACTACTGCTGTAATAATAAAACCATGATGTTATTTCAATCCAAACCAAGGGCTTTTCACTATTGTAATAGAAAACACCTTTGCAGGACATTGTTCTAAGTGTTTTACATTAGCTAGCTCAATTAATGCTTAGAACCTTATGAGGGAGATGCTATGATTACTGCTCTTAACCTCCTTATACTCCTCCCTCACGCTATGCTGGGTCAATCATTTTTTCCCTTGAAGCTCATATCTTACTTGATGTGTGTTCATGTCTATTATGCTACTACAATACCCAACTGCGAATTTTTAATTCTTATGCCTGCCTAGTATTTCAATTTAATAAGTGCTATCAGATTTTTAATCTACAGTTGTTATTAGGAACCTGGGAACCATGGCTTAAAACAGAGGCAATGGGACCCAAATTACATGCTTTAAAGATGACCATAAAGTCATTTTGAATTGGGGTAAGTATAATAAAAAGCAAAAAATAATAAACATATGTTTTAAAATAAATACTAAAGATTTACAAATTATAATTATCCATATACCTTGTATTCATTTTTATCCTGAAGATCTGAAGTAAATAATCTAATTTTCATATCAGCAGCTGAAGTACAAAATCTGGAAGAATAAAAACAAAAACAAAACAAAATATTTTTAGCCTCTCAAGTGAAAGTCCCCCCTCCCTGCCACCAATCAGCAAAGCTACTATCATAACTCACTATCGTGCTTTTTAGGGCAGGGAGCTGAGGGATGTTGTGGCTCTATTGAAAAACATGTTAAATGGCCATTACTGAGAGCAGAAAACGTTTTAATATTTTCTCTTGAAAACACAGAAAACATTAGTATGTTTTGGGTTGGTCTCAAAAGTGTAGAAGTAAATTAGCATGTGAATTTAATTTTAACCATTTTCTTAAAAGTATAAATGAATGCCTTTCAGAAAAATATCTTCATTTTACTCAGGTTAATAAGAGACATCAAAAATAGTGTAATACATCTGGTCTTACTCTTTGTCTTCTTCAGTTATCTACAAGCTTTCTCACTTTTTCTGTTCCTCCAAATAAATTAAATTAGATGATAGGATATACTTTTTTTTATACTTTTAAAAGCAGGTATACAGGGAGGGCATTGGTGGTGCAGTGGCAGAGTTCTCACCTGCTGTGCCGGAGACCCGGGTTCGATTCCCGGTGCCTACCCATGTGAGGAAAAAAAAAAAAAAAAACTTGTATATTTATATTTATTAAAAGCTGATCCTAAACCTTTACGACCACTTTTCAGTGGTTCATCAGTGGATGTTACATTAAAAAACAAAACCTAAGCCTAACAAACAACTATTTCTCAACTTTAACCCTAAAATTTCTAGATTCTCAGCATACCTGATAATGGCTTAGGAAGAAACAGAAATTATATCTATATATTGAAAAAATAAAGTTTATTTCCAATTCTTCTTTGGCAGGAAGCATATTATAGGGGTCTAAACTTCTTTAGATCTGAATAAAGTTAATCATTTTTCTCAGTACATAAAATTTAAGGATCTCCTCTTCTATGTAGATGAGGCAGATCTCTGCTACCATACCACTTCTCAGAAACTCTGCAACAGCCACAAGAGGAATAAAATCCAAGCCAACACGGAAACCCCCTCCCTGTTCCAAGGTTTTTTAGAGGTGAACTGAGAAGCTGCATGGAACTAAAGATAGTACCTCTTCTCCCCACCAAATTGGGACATGCTGTTTTCAAGTATTCACAATCAGGTTTGATTTTCATCTCTGGATGAAAGAAGAGTGTTTGTGTGTTTGCCTGTGTGTGTGTGTGTAGGGGGCGAAGGAGGTGACAGGGGTGGATGTGGGTGCTCTTAGGAAATATAACACTGAATAATTTATAAGTAGCTTTGCAGTTTATAATTTTAGGAGTTTCATCATTGCCTTACAAATATGAAACATAAAACTTTCACGGTTATTTTCTAGTGAGAGTCTTAAAGGTCTTATATGGAAGAGTACAATTTGCACTACAGTACTGTACAGTTAATTTTGTATTTCTATGTATTTATATAGTGCATAAGAATGCCATACTATCAGCAGTGAATTGAACAGTGGCTTCAAAATGTTATGTCCATGTCCTAACTACAAGTACCTGTGAATGTGACCTTATTTGGAAATAGGGTCAGTCTTTCCAGATACAATTAAAGATGTCAAGATGAGATCATTCTGGATTTAGAGTGCATCCAGTAACTAGCATCCTTAGAAGAGACAGAAAAGGAAACACACAAGAGATAAGGTGATGTGAAGATGGCGACAGAGATTGAATTGTACCTCTACAAGCTAAGGACTACCAGTCACTACCAGGAGCTAAGAGAGAGACATGGGTCAGATTCTCCCTTAGAACTTCCAGAACTATGAGAGAATGAATTTCCGTTGTTTTAAACCACAGAAGTTATAATAATTTGTTACAGAAGTCCTAGGAAACTAGTACAATACCGCAAATAGCATACAAATACATAAATATTTCATTACGTATCTTAATAGATGCTGAGTACCAAATTATTTTCCAAAAATCTGCCATGTAGATTTTCATTTGATTAAGCAGTTCAACCTAGCTTTGTCTCTAGTAGTTATGTAACTTCAGGATGGCGTTTCAGTATTCTAGGTCTGTTCCACTGTCCATACAGTGAAGTTTATTTCTAAGGTCTTGTTGTTCGTAAATGTAAGGACTCTATCATTCCTGTTCTAAAATGCAAATGTACATTTCCATCTTCACTTTAATTTAATCCAATAGCTATCTATACTTAATTAACAATGAATTAGGAAAATGGTGCTTGGATTTGGGACATTACAAGAAGAGGAAAGAAAGAGGGCAAAGCTCAACCAGATCAACTTTATAATTTAACATGATCCTAATGGTTACTCACATGTTTTGAAAACAAACATTCCCTTTGTGTGGCCTCAGGCATTTTCATGGAATCATAGGTTTAATAATCAAGTTTTGATACCAGGTCTTTTCCCATTTCAGTCCAAAATCCCCAGTCTAGGCTAGTCTACTTTCCTTTGGTTCAGTCTCTTTAGTCCATCTTCCTCCCCAATCTCAATTCCTCTTCTGCAGGTAGAAGAAACAAGAAGAGAAAAAAGAAAGGGAGGAGAAAGAGGTCTAAGAAATGATGAGATGTGTGCCAGCTGCTATGGGAAAGCATGTTATGGATGCAAGCATTTTAGAAAACTGTTTGGAATTATCTACTCTTAAGTATATATTTAAAAGCCATATAAGCCCACACATACTAGGATATATACAAAAGAATGTTCACAGTGGCATTATTCATAATAACCCCAAACTGAAAACAGGTCACACAGCCAACCACAGTAGCATGGGTAAATTTTACTATACAATGGAATACCATGCAGTAACATAAATGAATAAGTAGATTAATAACATGGATTAATCGCTCACACATAATGTCAAGTGAATGAACAAAACATATGGTATGATTCCATTTGTAAGAAAGTTCAAAAAAAGACAAAACTAAACTATATTGATTAGGAATGCATAAATACCTGATGAAACTATAAAGAAAGGCAAGGACATGATTATCATAATAATCATGAAAATAATTAGCTTTAAGGGAAAAGGAGAAGGTTATGATTAGGGAGGAGAACAGGGGTGCTGGTAATGTTCTATTTCTTGATCTGAGTGATGATTACATGGATGCTTGCTTTTAATAATGGAGTCAATTGGTAGTACGCATGTTCTAGTTTGCTAGCTGCCGGAATGCAATATACCAGAAACGGAATGGCTTTTAATAAGGGGAATTTAATGAGTTGCTAGTTTATAGTTCTAAGGCCGAGAAAATGTCCCAATTAAAACAAGTCTATAGAAATGTCCAATCAAAGGCATCTGGGGAAAGATACCTTGGTTCAAGAAGGCCGATGAAGTTCAGGGTTTCTCTCTCAAGTGAGAAGGCACATGGCGAACAGTCAGGGCTTCTCTCCCAGCTGGAAGGGCACATGGCGAATACAGTGTCATCTGCTAGCTTTCTCTCCTGGCTTCCGGTTTCACGAAGCTCCCCGGGAGGCGTCTTTCTTCTTCATCTCCAAAGGTCTCTGGCTGGTGGACTCTCTGATTCGTGGTGCTGCAGCATTCTCTGCTCTCTCTCAATCTGAATCTCTCATTCTCCAAAATGTTTCCTCTTTTATAGGACTCCAATAAACCAATCAAGATCCACCCAAATGGGTGGAGAAATGTCATCCCCTAATCCAGTTTAACAACCACTCTTGACTAAATCACATCACCCAGGGAGATGATCTCATTACAGTTTCAAACATACAGTATTGAATCGAGACTATTCTACCTTTAC